>CAKAOI010052291.1:14207-24590 GCA_916701655.1 Sebastiscus albofasciatus | reverse complement strand
CGTTCTGCGCTTGTGTGAGATTAAGTAACTCTCCACACCAGTGGGCGGCGGTAGTTCGTATTTGTCTTTCAAAAAGGGAAACCGTGAGGCCGAGGACGGTGGATATACAAGCCGTTGTTATGATACATACAGTACATGAAACAAAGCTGCATTTGCCGACTAGTTAAAACTAGTCAAGAACGATTTCTCTCACCAATGGGCTCCGCCGCCGAGTAAACATGCTATATTGGCTGAAAAACCTCCGACACGAGCCAGATGCTCACCGACGGCCCCAAACTGTCCGACAGGCGACCGTTGGCTTGGAGTGTCAGGGCCTTAACCCTAACCCTTTAGGTGTTCAGTTGCCCCATTGAGATTTTTTTTTTTTTTTTTTTGGTAATTTGGGTGAATTTACCCTTTTAAATATGCAGTTTACTACATTACCTGACTTGAATCTAAAGTTTGGTGGAACATAATAGGAGGATTGATTGCCATGATTTCAATTATACCACATCTAAAATCTTCAACTCTTCAACTTGAATTCAACTGTCAGGACTGTGAGTGTGTGATTTGTAGTGTAGACAGAAAAAGTGAGATTATGAGATTATATATGCACCTTTATTGTACAAACTACCACATAAAGTCATGGCAATTACTTTTACCATTATATTCAACACTGTTGATATCATTCAAATGGAATTCTTTCAGATACAGTAATGTCCAGTGTCAAATATCTTTTTGATACAGATTTGATAACACTAACAGGATGAATTTTGGTGTCTGCTACACGTCTGTGCACATACCTCTGTTTCCCTATTCAGATGGAAATCAATTAACGGAGTGTCTCAAAGTACATGTTTATTTTATGCAATCATATATGCATGTTCAATGTTTTATTTGTACAGTGTTCAACAGATCAGATCATTAAAAAATGCATTGTAAATAAACAAAAAAGTGACAATAAACTAGTTTGTATTGACTAGATACCTTTGCTTTATTTCTTGTTTTCCCCGAATTTAAAGCTGAAGTAGGCGAGATTGTAGCAAATATGATAAAAAAAGTTATTTTTATAAAACGGTCGTTAAATCATGTGCCTTTGTGTCCTCCAGCGCTTCTAACGGCATCTGCAAGATTTAACAGACCGGAGGAAAACAACCAGTAAGAGCTGATCTGAGGTCCGCTGTCCAGCTGCTGTCTATGAGAGCCAGCTGTCAATCAGTCGCGAACTCCGACTAAACGATCAAACTAGGCAGCGCTGATTGAATATGAATCAATATTATGCTACATTAATGCCTATTTCTCGCCTCAAATGTTTTCAGAATCATCTTGTAAAATGAGAAAGTTTGTAATGCGGAATCTGTGGAATCTGGTGAAGGAACGCCAAGTTCCGGTCACATGACCGGGGCACAGCCAATAGGAATGCTCTCTCCCTGAAATGAACTGTGATTGTTCAAAGTCTCCCGTCATGGGCTAGATATTCTAAAGCCTGAAAACAGAGCCATGAGGAGGTGCAGAAGTCTAGTTTTCTCTCAGAACACTTGAATTACAATATGCTGAAAGGTTATTATGGAATTTTTGTCTAATGACACCAAAAATACACTGCCTACTGCCACTTTAAGTTGATTCCATTTTGTTGACGAAATTCAAACCTGCTCCCATGAAATTATTCAGCTTCCCCCTCTCTATGTTCACATCAATTTCTTGCATCATAAACTCTTCCAGAATCTATCTACATTGCTGATAAAATGTGTCAGATCACCTCTTTTCTTGCACTTTTTGAGGTCCCCTAGCAGTTTCTTTTTCAAAACATGCACAGTCTCACTGTAGTCGACACTGACCGGAGCCATCGGTGGAGTCCCGTGCCAAATGGGAGGAATGTACCAGGTGCAAGTGTCTGGCTCAAACTCCATCATGTCAGAGATCTTAGTGATTTTGGCCTTCTTCATCCTAGTGTCCTTCCGGATCATTTCATTGAGCTGTTTCACCAACTCTTTACCTCTCTTCTTCCTCTCTACAGCAGGCATGTCCGGCGTGTTGGTATGCACAAAATGACACAGTGGCTTCTTTCCCACATCCTTCAAACTTGTGAAAGCATGAAGCACCATCTCTAAGATGTCTTTCTCTCTGGAGATGTCCTTGGAAATGCTGACGATTGTGGCGTCACTAAGTGCCACAGCAAGGCTCGCTACTTCCTTATCACGCTCATGGCTGTGATCATCTTGAACCATTTGATGCGGTTTCAGTCCCTCGGTATCGATGATCATGATGCAATCGCACCCCAGTTCCTTCCTGCCGTCTTTGTTGACACTGATCAGCTGGATGAACGCCCCTCTGGTGCATGTTCCTTTGCTGGTGGCAAACCTGACCCCAAACATGCTTTGGAGCAGAGTCGATTTTCCTGAGTTTTCAGCTCCGATGATTGCGATGACTTTGAGCTTACTGTCGGAATGCATCCTGTCGTGAAGCTCGGTGAGCACCTTGGTGACCCATTTCATCGGGATGTTTGCTGCATCTCCATCCACAAGCTCAAGAGGGAAACCATCCAGCAGCATCTGAGCACAGAGTGCAGGGAGTTGTTCCATGGTTTTTCTCTGACGGCTGTCCTCTGGCAGGTGATAAGCGCATTCATACAGCTGCCCACACTCTCGAAAAAAGTGCTCCAGGCGTAGAGAACAAACAGATATTTGCTTGTCAATCTCCGCAATTTTTTCCATATCTTGGGGAAATTTCTCGCTTAGCTCTTTGTAATGATCGCGCAGAGCTGACAGGTGGTGCCGGGTCCGATTGTCCAAATCTATTTCCAGCCATCTGAGGAAATAGTAGCGTTGCACTTCTGAGGTGACCACCCCATGAAGGAAGCTTAACATTGCAGCTGTCATCTCAAATCTTTGCTGTTCCCTTCTAAGATCTTTTTCTTTTGCTTTCAAAGACTTGCGGTAGTCTTCAGCGCTCCGGTTGCCAACTTTTCGCAGTCTCCAGCACTCAGTTTCCAGCCCTGAAAGCAATTTCCAGACGTGTCCCTGGAAAAGCATTTGTTTTTCTTTGAATTCAGAGGTGCTAGTGATGTATTTGGTGACTTTAACCTCATTCCTCAACGCACTCTGGCATTCATCACTATCCTCATCAACCAGAATCCCACAGCAGCGAGCTCTGTCAGCCAGATTTGCCACCGACTCTTTGTTTGGGCAGTTTTTTAGCACCTCAGAGATTGATTCCTGGAGGGCTCTTATCAGCTCTGCAACGGTCTTTTTCTTCTGGCTCACATTGGTTGTCTTTAAACTTGGTTTCATCGTTATCATTTTGAGCACAAAGGTTTTCCCCTGTACGCTGCTGATCAAAATGAACTTTGCTTTCACATCTTTTCCTTCCAGGTTGTTGAAGTAATCAGCTTCTGATTCATCACAGCAGATGTAAACAGCTGCAGATGTCTGGCAGAGGAACGAGAATTGCTTGTCAAAGGCCCTGATGTCTCCTCTGAGGTTGGCGACAGCCAGCGGATCAGTGAATTTGTCCGCACTCCTACATGGGAGGTACCAGCTAATTTCGACCAGCCCGTCTGAAATCCTCCTGGGCACATCACCACACACCATGTTCCGATGATAAAATATGTCATGGCACTCCTTAGTGTTACTGAGCAGCTTGTTCAGCATCTGAGACTTGGACAAGCTTGTCCTCCCCAGCCTGACGAACGACACCAGGGGAATATCAGAGAGCACAATTCTTTCTTCACAGCTTAACTTTCTGAATGTCTGGTTGGAGCGTCGGAAGGTTCGGACAATTTCGCGCATGGACCACAACATCAGTGTGATTTCTCTTGCTTCGTGGTCGGGCAGCAGGAGCGGGACAGCAAACTGGCAAAGTGCCATTCTCACAACTATGTCCTGCTGAAGAAAGCTGTCTGAACAAAGAAACAATGCAGTTATCAGGTCCAGCGGATTGATGGCGTTGCTCTCGTCTGTGGCGGCATCGCTGGACACACATTTGACACTTCTAGCATTTGCATTCAACGTCATGAGTTTCTTCAAAAAGGCCTCGGGAAGTGACTTTGCAGTTTCAAGTTTCCTCTCTGATATATCATTTTGATTTATCTCCAGTACAGCGCTGAGTGTGAGCTTGTCTTCATACTGGTCCTCAAGTCCGATCTTTGACAGCACCTCCCTGAGACATGGCTCTGCAAATCAATAAGAAGAGACCAATGAAGGTACAGGATGCTACATTTTCCTCTTTATCTATTAGTTAAATATCCACTGCACACACAAGTGAGGAGAGCACTACACAGCCTGTCAAAACCTTTAATGTAATATTCAAAGTAATGTTTTCTGTGGCCTTCGCCCAGTGTCAGCTGGGATCGGCTCCAGTCTCCCCTGCAACCCTGAATAAGATAAGCGGTTACAGATAATGGATGGATGGATGTGTTGTCTTAAAACAGCTGCACATTGAGAGGATTTAGACAGTCTCTGCATATTCTGATAATATTTCAGTTTGCCATTTATGTTATGCATTTTTTGAAAAGCAGACGATATAAGCTCTCACCTGATGTGGTATATCTATGTATAGTTGTAGAGATCGGCTCACTGCACCGATTGTTCAGTACCGTTGAGACAGAGATAATGTACTCTGTGTCCGGCTTTAAATCAGGGAATGTCTTGTAGCAGTCTTTGGTGTGTATTGCTAGTGGCTCTATCCCTTGACTTTTGACAGTTATAAGGAACTGATGTGGGATTCCCTCCATGTTCTCCCCTTTGGTCCATTTCAAGGACATAGCCGTGGCTTCTGAATGTTCCTTTGTTAAGTGTCGAGGGGCTGGCACCGCTGCAGGAGAACAGTCATGTTTAGTAAAAATGTTTAACAAAATGGTAATATGAACACACTGCAGTGAAAGGAATATGAAATGTCTCGGCATCGACATTACCTGTGAAAACAGATGCCTTGACCCATTCACTTAAACTGCCATCCTCGTCTTCCGTGGCCACGCTGAATGAATACTTTTGTCCAGTTTCAAGATTGTTTATTTCAATTTTGTGAACGTCTTTAATGACTTGGCAATCTTCCACCTTCGTGTCGGAGCTCCACTTCACTCTGAAGCTCTTGGGCCCCTCCAGTCCTGTCGGGGATCCCCAGCTCAGGACCACAGAGTTTGGCTTCACTGACAGGAACTGTATCTTACCAGGAGGGGGCACCACTGGCAAACATAAGACAGCACAGGAAATCATTTGTGCCACTTGTACAGTCATATTACACTTTACAACCAAACATGATCATCTTGTGGAACAGTCTGTTTCAGTGTCATAAGAAATAATTCACTCTGAAAGCAATTCTGGAAATGATTGTTTTTAGTATTCATTGACAGTAAAACTGGATCATTAACCACTGAGAATAGGTTTGGCAGTTTGTTAAAAGTTTGTGTTTTTGGTAACTGGCTCCGGAGGGGGCCCCTAAGCCAATGCTTCTGCTGGGAAGACACAGTTATTAACTTTGCATTTCTAGTCAAAGGGCTTAGTCATTTCTGTCAATAACAAAGCCCCAAAAGTCCTACTGAAAAACTGAGGGAATAGCCTAAACATTCACTTTGAAGATGTCGCAAGTAAGAAACCATCATTATACATTTTAAGTCTCTGTTCATCCCTTCAGTTTATCTATAGGACTTCAAGAGCTAGTTAATGTGCCATTGTTTTGTAATTAGGGCATTCAATCGATTCAAATATTTAATCGCGATGAATCGCACATTTTTTTTTATCTGTTCAAAATGTACATTAAAGGGAGATTTGTCAAGTATTTAATACTCTTATCAACATGAGAGTGGGCAAATATACTTGCTTTATGCAAATGTATGTATATACTTATTATTGGAAATCAATTAAAAACACAAAACAATGACAGATATTGTCCAGAAACCCTCACAGGTACTGCATTTAGCATAAGAAATATGCTCCAATCATAAAGTGGGCATGTCTGTAAAGGGGAGACTTGTGGGTACCCATAGAACCCATTTTTTTTCACATATCTTGAGGTCAGAGGTCAAGGGACCTCTTTGAAAATCGCCACGACAGTTCTTCCTCGTCAAAATTTAGCATAAGTTTAGAGCATTACTTAACCTCCTTCGCGACAAGCTAGGATAGCATAGTTGAGACCAATGAATTCCTTAGGTTTTCTAGTTTCATATGATGCCAGTCAAATTTAAAAAGTTTTAAAACTGACCCCGCTACAACCTCCAAAAGACCAATTGCGTTAATGCATTAAAGCAATTAGTGGCGTTAAAACGAATTTGCATTAACGCGCTATTATGGCGTTAACTTTGACAGCCCTAGTTGTAATGTTTAATTGAGTGTACCTGCACTTTAAATCCTGTGTGTTGAGATACTGGTGAATTTATTTGTAGTTATTGTGTTGTTCATTGTTAATGTGCTGTTGGCATTTATATGTATGTGTGTGCGTTGTAAATCCTGTTGAGGTACAGGTGAATTTACTTAGTGCTGACAGAAGTGTCCGTGCCCAGGGGCTCATTATCTCATAAACCGCCTATGACTGTTCAACATCACGTAGCACATTTTATAGTTTTACCTTTGCCCGGCCCTGTCGGTAAGTCAGTCTTTCTACATCGTATCATAAAAGCATATAACATCAGAGACAGAGTTTCTTGTGTCTCTACTGATCTGCTTTGTTATGACACACTTCATTCACTATCATTTGATAATGTCGGCAAACTAAATCAGCAATTTAGCACTCTTTTCACTTTGATTTGTTCGGATTTTCTTTAATTAAGCGAGAGGAAACTTTCCACAACACTCAAAAGCCCTGTTTCCCCCACAACTAAGAACCTTTTGAGGAACTCATTGCAATTGGACCGCAGGAACCAGGGTCTAAATTAAGTTCCGGGGACAATTTACTGGGCCTTTTAACCCCTGAAAAAGGCCCTGGTTGGGGGGTAGTACTTTCTGAAAGTACCGGAACTTTTGTGGAGTTTGCAGGGATGACCGTCGCTGATTGGTGATTGTACCGCTTCATACTTGATACTCTAGTATCAATTTAGGACCATTTTATGACGAAGGGAGAGCTTTTATCTTTGTTTGATAACATTAAAAGTAAAGTTAGGCTCTGTTGTTGGCCTCCCAACTCATTGAAAAAAAGAAAAAAGAGAGAAAAATATATTGCGAGGGCGAGCTGCAGCAGTAGAACAGGGAAACATCGCGGTGGTGCCTTGAATGAGAGAAAGAAAAGTTCATTTCTGATTGTTTCACGCCTTCTAAAGCACAAATAAATAACCTCTAACCTCTGCGACCACCAGCAGTCCTCTTACCATGTCATGTTGCTTTTTCATACGTCAGCAGACTAATTTGTCTAATCTTCACAGGTCTTTAGACCGCGGTGGAAATGCAGACAACATTGAGTCGAAGGAACCTTTTAGCTCCTTGAAAAGTAGTTCCAGGCACTAAAAGTCCTGGGAACTTTTGGTAGAATCCCGGCTAAACACACAAAAGTCTAACGTTTTTTTCACGTGCAGTATAAGCTTTATCAAGTGGAACATTTGTGTATTGCATTAATGCCATCCAATTAGATTGCTTATCTCTACGTCCAGATCACTGAGGCCTGTATTTAGGGACCACTTGTCTGTACATCTGAAGTATTTACTCACCTGTCTCAGGCTCTTTGCATTCTTCACCACCAGAAATCTGTAATGAAATAGTGTTAATAGACAAAATGCAGCATGTCACTACAAGATATTTTTGTGTATTATATACACATTTGATGTTCACCTGACTTGGAGTACGATGTGCCCACCGCGAGATGATGTCATGGTCTTTGTGATTCCCCTTTGCACAAATGCTGCAGATTTGCATCTGATCAGTCCTGCAGAGGAAATCCAGAGACTTTTCATAGTGCTGGCAGCGTTTCCCCTCGACTTCGTCGCACGCATCTTTGAGCATGTGCCTGTGCAGGGCTTCCACTTTGTAGTGCTGCCGGGCATGGAACTCGCAGTAGGAGGTGTTACAGGTCAGGCAGGTCTTCACAGCTCTAGACCGGCGGCAAATGTCGCAGATCAACTCCTTCTCTCTGTTTTCAGGTGGAGAAATAAAGTGCAGCTTATAAAAGCAGCAGTAGGCAGAATGTTTTTGGCATCATGGGGCAAGAATTCCATAATAACCTTTCAGCATATTGTAATTCAAGTGTTGTGAGAGAAAACCAGACTTCTGCACCTCCGCTGCTCTGTTTTGACAGGAGACTTTAACTAATCACTAGTTACTGCAATGCCTATTTCTCGCATAAATGTTTTCAGAAACATCTTGTAGTGTACTGTTAAAGCTGTTAAATGAGAAAGTTTGCTCCAGCTGGTGGGCGGTGCTTGGTATGTCCTCAACCTGGCTGCTGGGTCACAAACGTCCTCATTCTACAGCTAAACATTACGTGTATCCGGCATTAGCCTCTGCTGCATCAATTTTGATCAGTCTTTATAGAAGTGTTAACTTGTTAACTAATCTGCTGGAGCACCCACTCAACTGTATAGTAATGTAGTGAATTTAAAGAGTGTCTCACATATCATCATTTAAAACCGTCTCCTCGTCATATTGGGAATTCATCGCCGATGAATTATCTGATGTGTCAGATGAGAATGTGGTTTCTGCTGTTTGTGGATGGTGCCGACTGAAACTCAAAGAAATGTATCATAGTTTCCATCCTTCTCAATAATCTGTAATTAGAAGATACGAGAAGATACTGTTTTGTCTTACTTTGGATGTGAAGGAAACTGATTAGCACTCTGTGACTCCAAACTGGATCTCTCACTGTTCACTTTTGCCCTGAAAGTCATAACAACATATTTTGTTTTGTGTTATTCATATTCAAAATGTAACTGTAAAAACAAATACAAGATGGAGATCTAACAATTCACTTATAACAATATTACATATCGTCATATGGTTTCTTACTGTTGGTCTTGTGTTAAATTGTATATGGTTTCTTATTATGAAAAGAATTATGTAATTAAGTGTATTATTACATTTTTTTCACAGAAGATATATGTCGATAGAGCTCGTCTCTACCGCTCTATATATTTTCTTTCAGCTCCCTGCTGTTAACCAGCACATCCAACCCTGCCACACCAGGTGGACAGACAGTATGTGACACATTTTGTCAAAGTGTGAGAACAAATTGTTTATATGAAAACACTACTGATAATGACTGGGATCTGATCATCTCTCAGCACTTGAAAATGTCACCAAAGTTGCTTGTATCAAAGCACAAAAAGTGTTGAATATTTAACTGATTCATGTACTGCTCTTTCGAAAACAGAACATGAATTAGACAGCAATATTATGACACAAGATACTGCAGTATTTAAACTTTTTACCTGCTATGAATTAAGTGATCAGGGGCTCTGTGGTCAGTCCTTAGTACTGGATACGCAGCAAACGGAGGGCATTGTCCTTGTAACCTGTAAATCATTAAACACATAAAACAGTGTACATGTATCTGAGGCATGTCCCGTATGACACTTTACTTAACGAGAGTGAACAGAACAAACTAGACAATGCATTTCCTGCAGAATATGCGTGTGAATGCTGACAGCTGAAAAGAATTGTAAATTATTGTTGAAACTACAGCAAATCCATAGATTGCGCCAGGGATGACCTATTTTTGTAGGCCAACCAGGAAACTAGAATGGCACTTGGAGAGCGCAGACCTCTGCCAAGGCATGATTTTAAAAACAGATCACAGCTCACAGCTGCGGGGTCATGCGTCATCAACGCGTCATCAGTTACACTGCGCATGTGTTATACACAGAGGTCTTAATGTTCTGGCTGATCGGAATCCGTAAAAAAAATCCTGAATCCGGATCATGATCCGCCAAAAAATAATGGATTGTCGATTGTGCCACACACCACCCCTCCAAAAAATGTCATTCAAATCCATCGCAAAGTTTTGGAGTAATCCTGCTAACAGACAAACAAAAACTTGCGAAAACGACTATCCTGACCATAACCAATCAGGGTGAATGCCTAACCTTAACCACAGTTAGATAGGACAATTTCTAACACTCTCACGTCTGTATGCTAAATATTATGCCAGAGGTGGTTAGCCTAGCTTAGCATAAATCAACTAGCATGGTTGGGTAGTTTTTATACTTTAATTTTTAATGGATTAAACAAATGAGATATAACCTGCTAATGAGCACGCTTTAGAGGTGCTGGTCCGCACATTTAGTTTTCTTCGGACAGAGCCAGGCTAGCTGTTTCCCTGTTTCCAGTCTTTGTGCAAAGCTAAGCTAACCAGTTTAAAAGAAAAATAAAGTTGAGTGGTATATTTTTAGAAGACGACTCTGATGCACATGCAGAGCTTGTAGACCCTGGTGTCTTTTCACTGGAAAAACAGAACAAAACATTTCATTTAACAGAGAGAGAAAACATT
>CAKAOI010052291.1:0-14187 GCA_916701655.1 Sebastiscus albofasciatus | reverse complement strand
AGCTGAAAAGAATTGTAAATTATTGTTGAAACTACAGCAAATCCATAGATTGCGCCAGGGATGACCTATTTTTGTAGGCCAACCAGGAAGTTAGCATCGCCCTGGTTCCCTCGACAAAAAGCCAATGGGATTTTTCCATTGGGTTTTGGATTATTGCAGAAACTATCTGTGGCAAACAAACGTTTATGATACTTACATGTTTTCTACTATAACATAATCTCCATAATTGAACACCACTTTTATGATTTTTGAAGCACGAATGCAACTGCCAGAAGTAAAAAGCAAACGTAGGGCAATAAACAAAATAACTTAGGTCGTTACATAAGCACATCGGTTAGTTTTCTGCCTAAAAGCCTTTTTTTCTTGTAACAGTAAAAGTGAAAACATCCGATTTGAAAAAAAATGTACATTGTGTAGAATAAGCAGCCAAACAGGGTGATGTTAGAATGAAACTAGAATGGCACTCGGAGAGCGCAGACCTCTGCCAAGGCATGACTTTAAAAACAGATCACAGCTCACAGCTGCGGGGTCATGCGTCATCAACGCGTCATCAGTTACACTGCGCATGTGTTATACACAGAGGTCTTAATGTTCTGGCTGATCGGAATCCGTAAAAAAATTCCTGAATCCGGATCATGATCCGCCAAAAAATAATGGATTGTCGATTGTGCCACACACCACCCCTCCAAAAAATGTCATTCAAATCCATCGCAAAATTTTGGAGTAATCCTGCTAACAGACAAACAAAAACTTGCGAAAACAACTATCCTGACCATAACCAATCAGGGTGAATGCCTAACCTTAACCACAGTTAGATAGGACGATTTCTAACACTCTCACATCTGTATGCTAAATATTATGCCAGAGGTGGTTAGCCTAGCTTGGCATAAATCAACTAGCATGGTTGGGTAGTTTTTATACTTTGATTTTTAATGGATTAAACAAATGAGATATAACCTGTTAATGAGCAAGATTTAGAGGTGCTGGTCCGCACATTTAGTTTTCTTCGGACAGAGCCAGGCTAGCTGTTTCCCTGTTTCCAGTCTTTGTGCAAAGCTAAACTAACCAGTTTAAAAGGAAAATAAATCTGTCTTACTGTTTTTTCCTAAAGTTGAGTGGTATATCTTTAGAAGACATCTCTGATGCACATGCAGAGCTTGTAGACCCTGGTGTCTTTTCACTGGAAAAACAGAACAAAACATTTCATTTAACAGAGGGAGAAAACATTTAAATGAATGATTACAAAAAACACTCTTGTGTTTCCCTAACCCTACAACCCTTCACTACGAGGTTAAATTACCTTTGAAAATACAATGTCTTAAAGGAAGAAATACACACAGGCATATTTAAATGGACTTTACTTGGAATTTTAGGGAAGTGTGATTACAAAACACCAAAGCACATTAGCACTGCATTATCATACAATATACGCATTACATCAGAATGTAAATGAATGAGGAATATATTTTATCTCACTGTTTTTTTCCGAAATGAGGAGGGAAGTTCGTTGACGACGTCTCTGACTCACAATCAAAGTATGAAGACACTGGTGGCCTCACACTGAAAAAGTATGAAGCTTTCGTTAAACACATAAAAAAGTGCAGTTTGTAAATTGATTTATATGGGGAGAAATACATAGTAGAGATTATTAAACTTTATCTGCCATGTAAAGGAATAGTTTGACATTTTGGAAAAATATTCAAATTCACTTTTGGTCGTTTCTAGAAGGTAACCCTGAAGTTGCGAAAACGTGCAAAAACGTGCGAAAACGTGCGATAAATGTGCGACAACTCTTGCGCTGCCAAACTACTGTCCTGACCTTAACTATTCAAGGTGAATATCTTACCTAACCAGAGTTAGATGGGACGATTAGATTAGCTTAGTTTAGCATAAATCACCTAGCCTGGTTAAGCTAACCAGTTTAAAGGGAAAATAAATCTGTCTTACTGTTTTTTCCTAAAGTTGAGTGGTATATCTTTAGAAGACATCTCTGATGCACATGCAGAGCTTGTAGACCCTGGTGTCTTTTCACTGGAAAAACAGAACAAAACATTTCATTTAACAGAGGGAGAAAACATTTAAATGAATGATTACAAAAAACACTCTTGTGTTTCCCTAACCCTACAACCCCTCACTACGGGGTTAAATTACCTTTTGAAAATACAATGTTTTAAAGGGAGAAATACACACAGGCATATTTAAATGGACTTTACTTGGAATTTTAGGGAAGTGTGATTACAAAACACCAAAGCACAGACAAGGTTTTTTTTTATATCATATAATATATGCATTACATCAGAATGTAAATGAATGAAGTATATATTTTATCTCACTGTTTTTTTCCAAAATGAAGAGGGAGGGTCATTGACGACGTCTCTCTCTCACAATCAGAGTATGAAGACACTGGTGGCCACACACTGAAAAAGTATGAAGCTTTCGTTAAACACGTAAAAAAAGTGCAGTTTATAAAATGATTTATATGTGGAAAATATATAGTAGAGATTATTAAACTTTATCTGCCACATAAAGGAATAGTTTGACATTTTGGAAAAATATGCAAATTCACTTTTGGTCTTTTCTAAAAGGTAACCCTGAAGTTGCAAAAATGTGCAAAAAAGTGTGAAAACGTGCGAAAATGTGCGTAAATGTGCGAAAACTCTTGCACTGCCAAACTACTGTTCTGACCTTAACTATTCAAGGTGAATATCTTACCTAACCAGAGTTAGATGGGACGAATAGATTAGCTTAGTTTAGCATAAATCACCTAGCCTGGTTAAGCTAACCAGTTCAAAGGGAAAATAAATCTGTCTTACTGTTTTTTCCTAAAGTTGAGTGGTATATCTTTAGAAGACATCTCTGATGCACATGCAGAGCTTGTAGACCCTGGTGTCTTTTCACTGGAAAAACAGAACAAAACATTTCATTTAACAGAGGGAGAAAACATTTAAATGAATGATTACTAAAACACTCTTGTGTTTCCCTAACCCTACAACCCTTCACTACGAGGTTAAATTACCTTTTGAAAATACAATGTTTTAAAGGGAGAAATACACACAGGCATATTTAAATGGACTTTACTTGGAATTTTAGGGAAGTGTGATTACAAAACACCAAAGCACATTAGCACTGCATTATCATACAATATACGCATTACATCAGACTGTAAATGAATGAGGTATATATTTTATCTCACTGTTTTTTTCCAAAATGAAGAGGGAGGGTCGTTGACGACGTCTCTCTCTCACAATCAAAGTATGAAGACACTGGTGGCCACACACTGAAAAAGTATGAAGCTTTCGTTAAACACGTAAAAAAAGTGCAGTTTATAAAATGATTTATATGTGGAAAATATATAGTAGAGATTATTAAACTTTATCTGCCACATAAAGGAATAGTTTGACATTTTGGAAAAATATGCAAATTCACTTTTGGTCTTTTCTAAAAGGTAACCCTGAAGTTGCAAAAATGTGCAAAAAAGTGTGAAAACGTGCGAAAATGTGCGTAAATGTGCGAAAACTCTTGCACTGCCAAACTACTGTTCTGACCTTAACTATTCAAGGTGAATATCTTACCTAACCAGAGTTAGATGGGACGAATAGATTAGCTTAGTTTAGCATAAATCACCTAGCCTGGTTAAGCTAACCAGTTCAAAGGGAAAATAAATCTGTCTTACTGTTTTTTCCTAAAGTTGAGTGGTATATCTTTAGAAGACATCTCTGATGCACATGCAGAGCTTGTAGACCCTGGTGTCTTTTCACTGGAAAAACAGAACAAAACATTTCATTTAACAGAGGGAGAAAACATTTAAATGAATGATTACTAAAAACACTCTTGTGTTTCCCTAACCCTACAACCCCTCACTACGGGGTTAAATTACCTTTTGAAAATACAATGTCTTAAAGGGAGAAATACACATAGGCATATTTAAATGGAATTAACTTGGAATTTTAGGGAAGTGTGATTACAAAACACCAAAGCACAGACAATGTTTTTTTTATATCATACAATATAAGCATTACATCAGACTGTAAATGAATAAGGAATATATTTTATCTCACTGTTTTTTTCCAAAATGAAGAGGGAGGGTCATTGACGAAGTCTCTGACTCACAATCAAAGTATGAAGACACTGGTGGCCTCACACTGAAAAAGTATGAAGCTTTCATTAAACACGTAAAAAAGTGCAGTTTGTAAATTGATTTATATGGGGAAAATATATAGTAGAGATTATTAAACTTTATCTGCCACGTAAAGGAATAGTTTGACATTTTGGAAAGATATGCAAATTCATTTTTGGTCGTTTCTAGAAGGTAACCCTGAAGTTGCGAAAACTCTCACACTGCCCAACGACTATCCTGACCTTAACCATTTGAGGTGACTGCCTGACCTTAACCATCTCATGAGAGACTTTCAACTTGGGGGTAACCTTCTAGACATACGAGTTAGATGAGACGATTTATACCACGCTCATGTCTGTATGCTAAATATTATGCCGGAGGTGGTTAGCTCAGCTTAGCATAAATCAACTAGCCTGGTTGGGTAGTTGTTACAATTTGATATTTAATGGATTAAACAAATGAGATATAACCTGTCAATGAGCACGCTTTAAAGGTGCTGGTTCGCACATTTAGTTTTCTTCGGACAGAGCCAGGCTAGCTGTTTCCCTGTTTCCAGTCTTTGTGCAAAGCTAAACTAACCAGTTTAAAAGGAAAATAAATCTGTCTTACTGTTTTTTCCTAAAGTTGAGTGGTATATCTTTAGAAGACATCTCTGATGCACATGCAGAGCTTGTAGACCCTGGTGTCTTTTCACTGGAAAAACAGAACAAAACATTTCATTTAACAGAGGGAGAAAACATTTAAATGAATGATTACTAAAACACTCTTGTGTTTCCCTAACCCTTCAACCCCTCACTACGAGGTTAAATTACCTTTTGAAAATACAATGTTTTAAAGGGAGAAATACACACAGGCATATTTAAATGGACTTTACTTGGAATTTTAGGGAAGTGTGATTACAAAACACCAAAGCACATTAGCACTGCATTATCATACAATATACGCATTACATCAGAATGTAAATGAATGAGGCATATATTTTATCTCACTGTTTTTTTCCAAAATGAAGAGGGAGGGTCATTGACGACGTCTCTCTCTCACAATCAGAGTATGAAGACACTGGTGGCCTCACACTGAAAAAGTATGAAGCTTTCATTAAACACATAAAAAAGTGCAGTTTGTAAATTGACTTATATGGGGGAAAATATGAAGTGCAGATTATTAAATGTAATCTGCCATGTAAAGATATAGTTTGATAATTTGGGAAATATACAATATACAGTAATTCTTTAACACTTTGCTTTCTATTTTCAATTCAATTCAATTCAATTCAATTCAATTAATTTTTATATAGCACAACAAATCATCAAATCACAACAGAAGTTATCTCAAGACGCTTTATATATAGAGCAGGTCTTATCCCGCACACCATAGTTTAGAGACCCAACAAGATCCACCAAGCATGCTGTGGAAAAACTCCCCATATTTGACATGCACATTTAATCAATTTCAACTTACTTGCAAATTATTACTGGTAGAAATCAGCCTTTCTTGTGCCACACTAATCACAAGCACCATCACAAAATTTTTATTCATAACTAGGGCTGTCAATGTAACAAAATATGGAATCGCTAACATCTGTTCAAAATGTACCTTAAAGGGAGATTTGTGAAGTATTTAATACCCTTATCAACATGGGAGTGGGCAAATATGCTTTCTTTATGCAAATGTAAATATATATTTATTTTGGAAGTCAATTAACAACACAAAACAATGACAAATATTGTTCAGAAACCCTCACAGATACTGCATTTAGCATAAAAAAATATGCTCAATTCATAAAATGGCAAACTGCAGCCCAACAGGCAACAACAGCTTTCAGTGTGTTAGTGTGCTGACTTGACTATGAGTTGCTCCAAACTGCATGTGATTATCATAAAGTGGGAATGTCTGAAAAGGGGAGACTCGTGGGTACCCAGAGAACCCATTTTCATTCACATATCTTGAGGTCAGAGGTCAAGGGACCCCTTTGAAAATGGCATTGACAGTTTTTCCGCGCTAAAATTTAGCATAAGTTTGGAGCGTTATTTAGCATCCTTCGTGACGAGTTAGTATGACATGATTGATACCAACGGATCCTAGTTTCATATGATACCTGTATCTTCACTCTAGCTTTAAAACTGAGCCAGCTAAAACCTAAAAATCGTAAGTTGTGTTAACGCGTTAAATAAAATTAGTGGCGTCAAAAAAATTTTGCATTAACACGTTATCCCGTTAACTTAACTGACAGCCCTGTTCATAACTAATACTTTTTCGAGGTAAATAGTCAGCAAAATTGCTTTACATATAATTACAAATATGATTGAAGATTTTCTGTACCTCTTGTCCTTTGAGTCAGCCGACATTTCTGACGATGCTCTATCATGGAATGTAGACACAAGACTTTTCACATTCACCCTGAAAGACATTAAAACAGTGAAATGGTTCTGCTACTCTGAGAAATATTGTGTGATGTCAGATTATCTGTCTTACAGCGTGGACACACATACAATGTCAGGAGCACGTGGCGGCTGCATTACCTGTTGTTTTTTATTTCGGCGTCCATGTTAACAGGTTAGAGCAGCCACACTGCCCGCATGAGACGCGCATCTCAGCTGCGTCTCTTCTAGGGAATAGAGGTCTCGCCTATTTTTGACGCGAGCCGCGCACGTCTCAGCTGCAACTCACAGCAGCAACAGACAGTGAAAATGATCTATTGACTGTATATTGACATCATATCAGCTACATTAATACAGTTTCGATGTCTATCTGTACAATATGTTACGTAGATGAAAAAAAGTAAAGACTTATTTTTAAATCAACACTTCCTGCTTTCATTTCTAAATAAAAGCCCTCAAGCGTTTTTTCTGTGGACAGAATTCCTTCATTTGTTTACACAAAGCTTTTATTCTGAAATATGTGCCGGACAGTGTTCTAGAACATCCAGCGACTTGGAGAGCTCCATGAATGAAAATAGTATGGAGGTTCAATTGTGGATTATTACTATTATATAGTTTCTTAACCTTTCTCTGTCTAAAATAAATACAAATGATATTTATTTTATAAATGGCCATTAAAAGGCAAACTCTATGTAGAAAGAAAGGGCTGACAGCAGCAGCAGAAATGCAGCAGACACGCAGCCGACACGCAGCTGGTGTGAACACCCTATGTGTTTATCATGCAGCCAACACGCCACGCGCTCCTGGCGTTGTATGTGTGTTCCAGGGCTTAGACTTTAGACTATAGACTTTAGACTTTAGACTTTATTGTCCCACTAGGGGAAATTATTTCCCACAGCACTGTACTTGTCAGACACCAATACATACAAAAGCACACAGTAACACAGTAACAGTACCAACGACAGCAATACAACAGTGACAAGTCCCTGAAGTCCCTTCAGTTTGCGGATGACTGATAGTATTTGATGGCTCCTTTATTGGATGTCATTGATGTGTTTGTCAAACCTGAGTTTATTGTCCAGAGTCACTCCAAGGTATTTAAAGTTGTCAACTACTTCAACTGTTTGGGTATTGATGATGACGGGGTGCTGAGGTGAGGTGGGATCGATTTGTATTTCCTTTGTTTTGCTGACGTTGAGGTGAAGATGGTTGTCCCCACACCTCTGAGTGAAGTTAGCAACTGTGTTGTGATAGTCCAGGGCAGAGTTATTGTCTGTGAGTAGGGCAAGAATGGCTGTGTCGTCTGAGTATTTGAGGTAGGTGGTGTTGGGTGACGGTCTTAATGTATGCACAGAGTACAGAGTTGAAGTGTAACTCTCAGGGCATTCTGTTTATCAAGATTCAGTATAGTTGACTTTCAAATAATCTAAGTAAATTCTGTACAACCAATTTTATTAATTATGATTGGTATTCATTTCTATTGAGGTGCTTAAAGGTCAAAAAGATGTTATGGATTCTTACCTTTCATTGTCCTCCTCCGAAGAATCCATCACTTTTTTTGACAGTCAGAGTCAGAGTCAGTTACAGTTTACACCTCCATCCACCTTTGGAACATACTGATACTGAACCATTAGATATTTATAGAGTTGGGTAGTTAATTAATAACATAATGAAACATCATATGTGTGAGATCATTCTATGCTTTGGATGTAAAATCTTAATCTGCAAAGCAACTAACTATACTGTGCGGCAGGAATAGCACTGGGACTGAAATTCAGCCCAGGACTTTTAACACTGTTTGTAAATGCTAAGGATGTCACCACTGCACTGAATAAAAACAAGACCAGGCCAGGAGAGCCTAGGTGATCTGGAACACTAGTTACAACTCGTCACGCTCACTATTAAAAAGACTGATCAAATCAGATTTCAACATAAATGAGGATCAGTCCAAATTGGGAGGGGAGGCTTGTATCCTCAGTATTGAACGTAGGGTATTAGATTGGCCCAATCTGACAGCTAGCGTGCTATAGAGGACGGAACCTGACAAAATAAAAATAAATGACTCGATTCAAAACGAAATATGTCATTAAATGTAGCAAAAATACTATTAAAAATAAATGTAGCGAAATAAATAAATAATAAATAAATGTAAATAAATAAGTTTGGAAAATAAATGAGGGGTGAAATGCAGGGAAAATCATGCATAAATAAATGCAAAAATAAATACATAAATAAATATATTCAAACATTTATAAAAAAAAATAAATACACAGACAAATAAAAGGAAAATTAAACAGAAGAGTAATAAAGTAAGGGAATTGATTCAAAGGAAAATAAATAAAGAAGCAAATTAAAACATAATTATTAATTTATGTCGAATTTGATCCTTTAATTAATAGCCACATTTATTTTTAATATTATTTTTGCTACTTTTAATGACATATTTATTTGTTTATCAAGTAATTTATTTATTTATTCATTTATTTTTGATTTTGTCAGGTTCCGTCCTCCATAACTTTCCGCTCTGTGCTGTCTGCGTCTGTGAGGGCCAGGCAGACTGGCCCATTCCATGGCCAAAGACCATACACTTCCCGAACTTTCCAATTGCCAGTCTGCCCCCGCCGTGCAGGTCAAATAAATGCAGTGGAGTACAAAATACAATATTTCACCATTAAATGTAGTGGAGTAGTATATAATGAAAATTCCACATAGTAATACTGGACTTAAGATCAGTCCTTGAGGAAGATTTATGCCTATAGTCTGTAAATTATACCAGCAGCAATATTATCAGTTTATCTCTGTATTACAATGGCCAGTGTATGGAATGAGATAAGGGGTGGAAACATTGGAAACCTGTGATCATGTTTGAGACAACATATGGCCTCTCCAGGTCAACAGTGGAGTTTGCAGAGACAAGGATTGCAATCCAGGGGAAATAACCAAAAAGAGTAACAGTGTTTGGTGCCATGCAGGCTTCCTTGGCAGACCAATTTGCATTTATATAACTATATCTAATTTGCAAAAGCAAATACATTTTGTAAGAAATGTAATGGCACCCAAATTCAGTTTTTTCATTAACATAATAAAGACGTGTTTTTTATGAATATTCACTCACAATATAATCCAATATGCAACAAATACAGTATGTTCACTTTAGTAGCATATAAACATATTTTTTAGGAGACAGGGTTGGGCAGATGAACCCACAGTGATACACTAGAGCACACTTACAAACTTGTAAAAGACATGTTCACAAAAAATATTCGGCTCACAAATATTCCAATTTGATTATGTTAACTGAAAAAAAATAAATGGGCCAAGATTTCAAAAGCTACACCCTTGGCGCTAAGACACATGTCCATGCTGAAGCAGAGACCAGTTTTTCCCTGACACCGCTAACAATTAAACTAAATGTATAATGCTAAATACTGTATGTTGTCAACTAAAAACTTTTGAAATGTTATTTTATAACAGGGAACTTTAAATAGCAACCATGTATATGAAGATGAAAAGACAATGTCTCCTGCATAGGGTCATACTGACATGAGATAATTATTCAAAATGTGGCTAGCAGAAAATCCGATAAATAGAAAAATATAATATACTGTATATATATATATACTTTATGTGGAATGAAAAATTGTATAAATAGCCTACCTGTAAGAGTCTCCTGGTAAATCAGAGCACGGAGAACTCAAAGAGCTGAACGTGTTGAGGTACAGGGTGTAGAGTTAGACGGAAGGAAGAAGAAAAGGACTTTGGATTACATGACATCACTTTTAATCTCACTGACAAACCTCTCCCTAATTCTGTTTTATATGTAACTAGTTCACATACCAGCAGAAGGCTATATCTACACCATCCCTGTATGGAACCCCACAATATTAAATAAATAAAAACGGCATTATGACATAATTTAATGTATACATCATATACAATATGTTAATGAACCAACATTTTGTGAAATAACTGAAGAAATTCAACTCAACTGAAATGTTTTTCATCATGTAGGCCTATTTTCATAATTATTTTATTTTATTTCAAAATGTCCTTTTTCTTTGAGTCTTTTTGTATTTCATTATGATACTTTTCCCAAAAAGACATTTCATATCAAGTTTTATTTCATGTCACTTTTCATAATGACACATTTTATTGCATAATGTCACTTTTCATAATGTATGTTGCCACCGCCCTCTCACCGTTCAGATCACATCACATACCCTCTGCCTCTTACGTTGGCAAGCTCAACAACTGCTACCAAATTTAGCCAGTTAGCTCCTGTTAGCTGGAGCAACAACAATGCTGAAGTTATTCTGAATCAACAAACTGTAAGCTGTGTAGAGGTGATCTTTAAAGTTATCAATTTATTCTTTTGGTACCCTCTTCACCTTGGTGAAAACTGTATTTCTTTGTCTCATTTTTGTTCCTAGGCTAATGGAAACCACAGTCATTGCCAGGAGTAATAGTGAGGTCGTTGATATAGACCAGTAGAGGACTCCAAGTTTTGTAGAAGGATTCTAGGGATCATTTCAGAGAGTCTTATCTTTTCCAATTATAATCAATGGAAGATATCCTATATCCAGCTGTTATGTGTTGGAGGGGATACAATAAAAACATTTCTTTACTTTTTTTTTACATACTATGCTATGACTTTTTTATGACTTTTTCCGACATGCTATATTATGACTTTTATTTTTCTTTTTTCGACACACTATACTACTACTATACTTTTTGACAATCCTCTGTAAAGGAATGAAGACACAAGACTCTTCACATTCACCCTGAAAGACATTAAAACAGTGAAATGACTCTCCTGCTCTGAGAATTATTGTGTGTGATGTCAGATTATCTGTCTTAATGTATGCACAGAGTACAGAGTTGAAGTGTAACTCTCAGGGCATTCTGTTTATCAAGATTAAGTATAGTTGACATTCACGTAATCTAAGTAAATTCTGTACAACCAATTTTATTGATTATGATTGGTATTCATTTCTATTGAGGTGCTTAAAGGTCAAAAAGATGTTATGGATTCTTACCTTTCATCGTCCTCCTCCAAAGAATCCATCACTTTTTTTTGACAGTCAGTGTCAGAGTCAGTTACAGCTTACACCTCCATCCACCTTTGATCCATACTGACATTGAACCATTAGATATTTATAGAGTTGGGTAGTAAATTAATAACATAATGAAACATCATATGTGTGAGATCATTCTATGCTTTGGATGTAAAATCTTAATCTGCAAAGCAACTAACAACACTGTGCGGCAGGAACAGACTGGGATTGAAATACAGCCTGAGAATGTTAACAGTAATACAGTTTTTGTAGTATAATGAAAATCTTTTTCCATTGTAATCAATGGAAGATTTCCTATATCCGCCTGTTATGTGTTGGAGGGGATACACTGACATTTTTTTTTTACTTTTTTCGACATCCTATACTATGACTTTTTCATGTTTTTTTCTTTTTACATACTGTACTATGACCTTTTTTATGACTTTTTTTTATATACAATACTATGGCTTTTTTTTTTTTGCTTTTTTTGACATACTAAACTATGACTGTTTTATGACTTTTTTCGACAAACTATACTATGACTTTTTTTTATGTTTTCTTTTACATACTATACTAACACTTTATTTTTACTTTTTTCAAGATACTATGCCACGACTTTTTGTGACTTTTTTCAACATATTATACTATGTCTTTTTTACGTTTTTTTTTTTCATACTATACTATCATTTTTTTACTTTTATTGACATACTATAATATGGCTTTTTTATCTTTTGGATATACTATACTATGATTTTTTTCAACATACTGTACTGTGATTTTTGTTATTATACTATGTATTTTCTTTTTTACCTTTTTCAA
Source organism: Sebastiscus albofasciatus (assembly GCA_916701655.1). Classification (NCBI taxonomy): domain Eukaryota; kingdom Metazoa; phylum Chordata; class Actinopteri; order Perciformes; family Sebastidae; genus Sebastiscus; species Sebastiscus albofasciatus. The sequence continues at coordinate 1,819 of CAKAOI010052291.1, read as the reverse complement.
CATACTATAACATGGCTTTTTTATGACTTTTTTTGACATACTATACTATAACGTTTTTTGCCATACTATACTATAACTTTATATGGCTTTTTTCAATATAATATTTCGTGAATTTTTGTTCAGTTTTTTTGACTAATTATATTATGTATTTTTTTTACTTTTTTTTTTACATATTATGATATGGCTTTTTTTTTATAACTTTTTTCAACATAATATACTATGAGTTTTTTTGACATGCTATACTATGACTTATTTATGACTTTTTTTGACAAACCATACCGTAACTTTTTTTTCAGTTTTTTCAACATATTATACTACGGCTTTTTGTGATTTTTTTCGTTACACTATAATATGGCTTTTTTCATAACTTTTTTGGACATACTACACTACGACTTTTTTCGACAAACTATACCGTGACTTTTTTTTCACTTTTTTCAACATATCATACTATGACTTTTTTATGACTACATATTTTAGTATAATGTTTTTCGACATATTTTACAGTGACTTTTACATTTTTTTTAACGAAAAATGGGAAAAAAAGTTGTGTTATAGAATTGTGAAAAAGGTTTATATAAAGTCATAGCATAGTATGTTGGAAAAACATCACAGTATTTTATGTTGAAAAAGTAAAAAAAAAACAAATTCATAATATGGTATCTCGGAAAAAGGAAAAAAAAGTCATAGTAAAATTTGTCGAAAAAAATGGAAAAAGTCACTCTATAGAATGTTGAAAAAAGTTATAAAAAGTCATGTAGTATGTCGAAAAAAAGTCATAAAAAAGTCATAGTATAGTATGTCAAAAAACGTCATTAAAAAGTTATATCATAGAATGTCGAAAAAAGTAAGAGATAAAGGTCATAGTATAGTATGTCGAAAAAATTAAAAACAAAGTCTTAGCATAGTGTATCATAAAAATGTCATAATATGGTATGTCGAAAAAAGTAAAAGTATAAAAAAAAATGCTATAGTATAAAAAAATGAAAAAATTCACAGTATAGTATGTCTAAAAAAGTCATACAAAAGACATAGTATAGTATGTTGAAAAAAGTTTTAATAAGTCATTGTATAGTATATCAAAAAAGTCATAGTATAGTTTGTCGAAAAAAAGTAATAATAAGTTACGGTATAGTATGTTGAAATTCTTTTATAAAATATCACATTATGGTATTCTAAAAAAGTCAGTATTGTAAAAAAAGAAAACGTCATTGTATAGCATGTCGAAAAAAATCATAAAAAAGTCAGATTATAGTATGTTGACAAAAATGTTAAAAGTCATAGTATAATACGTTGAAAAAAGTTTCAGAAAAAGTAAAAATACTATAGTATACAGCTTTTGACATACTATCCTATGACTTTCTCTACATACTATACTATGACTTTTTTCTGACTTCATGGCATAGTCAGAGGTGGAGACCTGCGCATGGAAGATTTTAAAGTGCCGCAGTGGGTGTGCCGCCCCCTGGCACTGTCTTTACCATGATAATGTGAAATCCCAGCGGCAAGGGTGATCCCAGGGCAACCGGTCCCACATCTTGGCTGCAGGACGCATTATTACTACTACATTACACTACTGCATTAGACACTTCACACACACCCTAGTTATAGTATACTATGCTATACTATACTACAATATATACATATATATATATACATACACATTTTTTTTATGACGCAGTGTATCATTATTTTTTATTGCTTACTATACTGATATTTCTTTACAGCTTACTATATTTTTTTGTTATGGCGTCCTTTACTGTGACATTTTTATTTTATACTATAATGTGACATTTTATGGTTTACTATACTATCACATTTT
>CAKAOI010052289.1:124710-183563 GCA_916701655.1 Sebastiscus albofasciatus | reverse complement strand
TATGAAATGTGTAAATTCCGAAAATTTCTTACATACCGACATATAGTGTGAGGTTTATTGTTTTACTCGACCATACCATTTACTTTATTTTTGTTTATATTGATTATTGCCTTATGATGATCACCACCGGGCCCATCCAGCCAACCCTCCTCTATACCTTATATAATTCCCGACCTTGTACAACACAGTACACAATATGTATAGCCACTCCTCTATACTAAGTTCATGTTCCCTTACTCATGTTTTTCTGTGCCTTTGTTTGGTTTCATTAATCTAGTGCAGCTCTATGTGAGAGAAAAGACAGATTGAAATGTTTATAGATTGCGTACTCTGTACCTGAGATGAGTTTCTTGATTAGACTTTTCACTGGATTCTTTGGTGTTACTTTTCTATTGTTATACAAAAGCGACAAGAATCCTTTAATCATTTAACACTGTTCACACTCTCTCTCTTGCTTGTTGAATTTGCTTTCCTTGTGTTTGTTTGTGTATGTGTGTGTAACTGTGACTTGTGAGTAGACACCACAAATGGTTTAAATACAGTTTAAGAGGCTTTTCAATAATCCAAAGGGAGAACATTACTTGTAAATGCTCATGTTTTGGCACAAAAATCCCAAGATTAAAGCTCTATGTGATGACTTTTCATAGGAAAATAACACTGTTTACAAGTGTTGTAGCTTACTCCCAACAGAATGAAACCAAGGTTAGATTTACCCTATGGAGTTTTTGTAGAGTAATGCTTTTAAAAGTGGGTCCTTGTTTTGTTCATACTGTATCTGATGTGCATACACAATAATGCACAGTACACGATACACAGTCCTGCAAAGTTTAATGCTTTTTCACTGATTTACAGCTAGTGGCGGTAATGTGTCAAGAAATATAATATAATATATAAGCCCAGGTCAAGGAGGAAGAGAACTGCTAGCAAGCAAACATAAATGTAAACAATGGAGGTTTCAAATTATTCCAAGTACCACAGATGTGGATCATTAGCAGCCTGCTACACATACTATGTTGTGAAAGTGAAACTTAAAAGCAACACATTCTAACATGTAAAAATTAATGAAACGTCACGTTTTGAACACAAACAAAAAGGCTTCTTTAGGTTTAGGCAACAAAACTACAACTTCTTTAAGTTTTGGCAAAAAAAAACAAAACAGTTATATTGAGGCAATAAAACTACTACTCATTTAGGTTTAGGAAACAAAACTACAACATCTTAAGGTTTAGGCAAAAAAACAACAACTTCTTGAGGTTTAGGCAAAAAATAAACAACTAGGTTCAGGCAATAAAACTACAACTTCTTTAGGTTTAGGGAAAAAAACTACTACAACTTCTTTATGTTTAGGAAACAAATCTACAACTTCTTTAAGTTTAGGCAACCTAAAGAACCTACTGGTTGACCCACATCTATGGGGCTTGTAGCGACTGATAACGCCTATTTAATAGCCTGACAATAGTCTAATCGGCTGAACTTTGACACGTGAATTTGCGCCATTGACCAATAGCAAGCCATCTTGACAGCGTTGACCACTACGGGGGGCGGAGAGCTGCAGAGTCCAAAATGGAGGACGCCATCGTAGTTTATTTGCACATAACAGCTAATGGCAGCTTCACTCAGTATATGTGACGGTTTGCTTCTGTTGTCTCTGTAGAGTTGGTCTAAAAACTACACATTAAAATGTCATGCATTATCTTTAGATTTCAGAAACAGGGACCAGGGCTGCCAATAAAAAAATATTTTCCTCATCAATTAATATTCTAGTCATTTTCTCAATGAATAGATCACTTGGTCGACACAAAATTTAATTCAATTCAATACAACTTGTTTTAATTTTGAATACAGTATATTTATTTCCCTATGTTAAAATGAATTAACTTAAATGTACTTACATTGCTGCATATCTATTTATATTATAGTATTATTTATCATCCAAGTCCCTATATATTCATTTCCCTATTTATTTATTTCTACATTACTTTATTTATTTTCTCTATAGTGTAGTTGTTCTTTTTTTTTTTTTTCCTGAAAAAAATCTTTTTTATGCAAATTACGATTCTTTTACCAAAATCAAAGAAGTCAAATGTTGTCATGTGCTGTGAGGCATGATAAGAAGCGGATGTGACAGTGCATGGTAAACATTTACCCAGAATAAATGGTGAGATTGAACAATAAAGGGCTGACATTTTTTCAGTAGCGTATAAAAGAACACAGCCTTCCTGTTTGGCATTGAACAAATGTTTGTATATTTGCATGGCTTTAGGACAAAAATGAACATACTGTCACACCAACCTCCAGCAACACGACTGGAGATGGGCCCATGCAAATGAATGCTATCAGAGACAAAGTGTGATAAATGTGCTGTCAATAGAGATAGTGCTGTGCCACATCACACTACCCATCACAGCCCAACAGAGCCAAAAGAAATCTCAGCGGCCCTCACAGGCGGCATCAAACATCATCTAAAAGAGTGCATGAAATGCTTCCTCGCTGCAGCTCCGTGATAAACTGTATATTTTCTAGTATTTGCCTGCTGGGTTTTGACTAGATCATTCTATGCCTCAAAAATGTTGGCCTTGTACCGTTGTGGTCACTCGGATGTCATGTTAAAAATGCTCCTGACCCTCTTAAATATACTGTACAGCTGGAGTCATGGTCTGAAATTAACTTTTCTGCCAGCCTGCCACTGTTGCAGACAAGTATTTTTTTGTCTGCCACTGAGAAACAACATTTTAGATCTGATGCCATTCAATGTTCGATATACTTTACATAAAAAACATTATATTTATATATATTTCACATTACCTGGTAAATTACAGTGTTCGAATTACACCGTAGCTTCCGGGGAGCCCTATTTCTTTTTGGGGGTGGGAGGGAACTGTACACAGTACTGTACTGTACTTTGCTATTGTCATCTACAGTGATTATTTGCATAAAAATTCAATTGATTATGATCATTTAAATATTTGCTTTGATCGAAAAAGATCTTGACATTAGTAGTTTTAATTATGTATTATAAGCTTTTTTTATAAGCCTTTTTACAAGATTACATTTGAACACATCACGATAAAGTTAGAATTTACCTTGGCCCAACCGTCATTTTTACTGAGCAGAACTTGAACGTCTCACAATGTAACTCAGTGGAACCTCCGTTAACGTTAGTAGCTCCATTATTTAACCAACCAGGACTGTGCTGCCCACAGTCTTCTAACAGGTAACGTTAGTAACTCTCTTCCTGCCGATTTCAAACACAGATTTGTTGTTCACAGTGTTGCATTATCAGGGAAAAAGGTTTAAAGGTTTAGTAGTAGTAGCACCATGCTTTTGAGCGCTTTTCATTCTCTCCGCCATGGCTCCAGTCCCAAACAAACTGAAACACGATACAGCGTGCGTATGCATCATTGTGCATGCATAGCAGTCGGAAAGTATCAAAGAGGAATCAGAGAGGCATGAGATGCCAATAAATCAGACAACTAGGAACTGGTTTTCAACTAGGAACTGGTTTTCAACTAGGAACTGGTTCTCAACTAGCAGCTGGTTTTCAACTAGGAACTGGTTCTCAACGGGAACCGATTCTCTATTCCCATAACTAGTGTTTTCCCTGTCTGCCAAAGTGGCGGATGGCCTAATGATTTTACCCGCCACTGCCAACAATTTACCCACATTTGACGGGTGCTAATTTCAGACCCTAGCCCGAGTTCTGCTCTGAACTCGCTTTTCTAAAGACTAAAGTACACAGGTCGATGGCAGACTCCTAAATTATCAGTGAATAGTCTGTTATCTTTTCTGAATAGGCTGTGATGGCAGACAATGACACACCTATAGCTCAAATGCTGCAATGTGCTATTAATATTCTTGCCAAATCAACCCCACTCGAGCCTGCATAATGTCCCATTTGCAGCACAGTCTGTCGTGATCTAAGGAAAATGAGAACGCACTGCATATGCCCAATTTGGAGTTATTCGATAATCCCTTTTTCTATTCTCCTCTGTTTCCTCATCATGCCAGGTATAGGATCTGTCAAATCATCCATACCTGCAGAGCCGTTCACCATGCAGCTCGCTGATGACTGACACAGGATGGCTGTCACATGGAGCCTATTTTCTCCACTCCCAATATGTAAGTTACTTGAGTTATTATTGGTATGTATGCAGAGAGGAAGGTGCACATTCCTCTGTTCAACATTTATATGGGTCGTAAGCTTGAGAAATGCTTAATTTCGTGATGTTAGTCAGTTTTAAAGAAGGGAATGTTTACTTGTTTATCAATTTCACTAACAATATTACAAGAGATAATACTAGGGATAACTAATCGCAAATTAATCACACATTTTTTATCCGTTCAAAATGTACCTTATCAACATGGGAGTGGACAAATATGCTTGCAAATATATGTATGTATTTATTATTGGAAATCATTTAACAGCACAAAATAATGACAATATTGTCCAGAAACCCTCACAGGTACTGCATTTGGCATCAAAAATTGGCTCAAATCATAACATGGCAAACTGCAGCCCAACAGGCAACAACAGCTGTCAGTGTGTCAGTGTGCTGACTTGACTATGACTTGCCCCAAACTGCATGTGATTATCATAAAGTGGGCATGTCTGTAAAGGGGAGACTCGTGGGTACCCAGAGAACCCATTTTCATGAACATATCTTGAAAATGACCATGCCAGTTTATCCTCGCCAACATTTTTTATAAGTTTGGAGCATTATTTAACCTCCTTCCCGACAAACTAGTATGACTAGCCTTAAAACTGAGCCCGCTAAATCACAAGTTGCGTTTAAAGAAATTAGTGGTGTTAAAACAAATTTGTGTGAGTATTGATAACTTTGACAGCCCTAAATATTATTTAATACTTGTGTCTTTTGAGAGGGCACATTTGATTAACATATTTTGTCATATTTTATCGGCTGCCTCCAAATGAGGGGAGATTGATGCCACCTGGTTAAAGAGGCACTAATTCCAGAGATCCTCCCTGATTGGCCACAGACAGCAGGTGACAGGGTAGAAAAAGGTTTTTGAAGACAGCAAACTGGTTGGTCTGTTTTTCCCTCTCCAGAGAAATGGAGGAAGGCCAGTGTTTTGTGTACCGGAAGGTTTTTTCCTCATTAATTGTCTGCAAATAACCTCGAGTGATAAACCTAATGAAAAGGTTTATGTTTCTCCATTTTCTGGCCGGACTGAATAAATTCTGTTTTTTTGGGGAAATCAGCGCCTGCATGCTGGTCCATTCTTCCCACTACCAACCATCCTCAAGTACAACAATGGCCATCTGATTGCCTACTGGGCATTCCCATTAAGTGGTTTATTAAGTGGTTTTAAGTCCACTGGAATATTTTGCAACCCAAAGTGTCTGCATGAGACAATGGTGTGAATTTAAGAAAGCCTGAAACACTTCATTATGGGGGGTTGAAATGGTAAAAGAAATTGTTCAGATTCCAAGTTTGAGTACGAGTATGAGGCACTGGCTTGCTGGTTCACCTGATTTGACTGTTATCAGGCCATTAAATAGCTGTTATCAGTCACTATAAGCACCATAGATGTGGATCATTAGGGGCCTACCACGCCTATTATATTGCAAAAGTGAAACTTAAAAGCAACATGTTTCTAACGTGTTTGAAAACTGAATGATATGTCAGGTTTTGAACACAAACAAAAAGGCGTCTTTAGGTTTAGGAAAAAAAAACACTTAGTTAAGTTTAAGGAAAACATTGTGTTTTGGGGTTAGGGTTAATAACTACGAATATATAAGACAACTGCACATTGTTGGTTTTACACGGTATGCGAACTCCGGTCCTCTGGGTGAAAGTACAATCCCATCCATCGTCCCCGACCTCCATCTCTTAAGGAGTTTCACACTGTTTACACTACTGGACCTGACTTCTGCTTCTGCTCATGTCATAATTACTACGGTCGCTAGAGGTCGCTGTCGTGTTCTTTAATACCTTCTTTCGGTGATCTACCATGTGCATAGATGATAAAACCTACTAGTGGGTGTAGTAGGCCCATATTGACCCACATCTATGGGGCTTATAACTGATAACGGCCATTTAATAGCCTGACAACAGTCTAATCGGCTGGCTGTTGAGACAATTTTTAAATTTGTTTCTAATAGAAATTTGAGCTACAACATGGGTCTTATTTCAAGGAATTGATAGGCACAATGAGAATTAAAGGTAATGCTAAGAACTGGGAACACAGCAACATCACTCCAACAAAGCCCAACGGGGCAAGAAATGCAAAAAGACAATGAGAACATGCAAACAGTTTAGTTTGATTATCTGAGCCACTTTTATTTGCAGGTAATAATGTCTGTAATAATCCCTAAACTTGGTAAAAGTTGAACCTGGAACTCAGTCTGTAAGCTGTGATGGGGTATTCTTCAGAAAAACCCTGAAAGGCAAGGGTCACGTGACTAACTGGGGTTAGCCAGCCTAGCACAACCTCAGCTAATCTCTTTCCATTTTTTTTAAACGTTTATGTCTTTTCCTTTTTCTATGGGGTCAATAAAGAAAAAAACAAGTCAGTCTAGAATCACTGTGGCCGCACAGTTTAGACAGAATTTAGACAGCATCTCATCATCCCTGCCATGAACAAAATATAGAAGCTTAAAGGCAGTTTTCAAGCAATTGCAGCACTTTAGGAGGTGTGTTACAACTGCAAACTGTTGCTAGAGGCAAATTGACCAATTTTTTTTTTTTTTTACCACCCATTTATTTATTTATTTTTTTAGAATTGCTGGCAGGCATACAGCATCTCCTTGGATACCATGACAGAAACGGTTGACCTAGGTGTATTTCTTCATGTTTTTCTATCTTGCAATGGAAATGGTGTTTGCCCCAAACGGCAGAAAGAGGAAACTGAAAGCTTTTTACCTAAATACCCAGAAAGCAGATGCCAAAAGGATAACAGCAGGTAAAACTCTAATGTTGGTGAGTCTGGTTTTCTGGAGCCAAATCGCTGCTGATTACTGTTGGAAGAAATATTTTATGTTTTACTTTATAAAACTGAATTTGAAATTAAAATAAAAAGTTATAATTTTGCAAAGAAAGGGTGAAATGCACCCATAACTGTGCTGCTGAGCAAATGGGGTGCTCCTGTGCTATTTGCACGTTTTGAATTAGATAATATGTATAAATTTGGCATAAAATTGTCCCCTTTCTATGCAAATGGGCCTCATTGCAAAAACAGTCCAATTCACAAATATCAGCACTAATAGCCGCACGCAGTAACAGTGAAATTATTAGCGTCTTCAGAGAGTTAGTGGTAACTGAAGCGCATTTATAAGGTGTCACGCCCCGACTTTCCCGTGATCATGACAGTAGTGATTGTCGCCAGGCAAAGGCATCGTCATGCTCCGCTCAAACTCATTTATTTTGGGACGCAGTGACAGGATGTAATGACAGTTGTGTCACTAAAAATAAATGAGTATAAGTTCCCCTAAATGTCATTTTTGAAAATGCATCAGAAATATGTTTCCCTCTCCCTCCGCAAAAACAGGGCAAATTGCACTCAGCTGCAAAGAGTTATGGCCGTGTTTGTGCTGTAATATCATTAGCACAATATCTTTTGTGAATTGAACTTTGAGACGGGGCATGTAGCGGTTGCAAATGATATTCAATTTGTGGTGCTATCAGCGGCCGCGATCCATCTTTTGTGAATTCGTCCCAAAGTGTGCAGGAGCTTGACAAAGGCAGCCAGCATGTGATGAAACAACATGAAATAATAGAAAGTGTTTAGTGGGAATTAGTGCTAAAATTAGCAAGCTATACTAACTAGCTTCTAACTAGTTAGGTTTAGGCAACACGACCACTTAGGTAAGGTTAGGAAATGGTCGTGGTAAACGTTTACTTCACGGACGAACACCTGTATCCTGGTTTGAACGTCTTGTATTCGTTTGACCCGCCCGCTCTTAGCGAATTCTCACGCGATTAATACTATGTCACTTGCTCCATCGATTAACGCTGCAGGTGGGTTTACACCGGAGTTAGTTGAAAGCCCATTTTGTCACATACTGTTGCTAAAGGGTGCCTCCGTGTAACATTTTCTGATGCCGAAGAGCACCTACCAAATGGCGGTATTTGGCGAGTTGGGAGTGAAAAAAGAGTTTGATTTGGACTACTTAGCCTCCTTGTTGTTGTTTCATAAATATAGGTGCGATTCAATCCATTCTGCACAACGTGATTGGTTGATGCCTTTATTTGCGGTATGATAGCTCTGAAAAATCTCATCCTGAAAAAAAGTGTCTTTTTTTTGCTGCGTAATATTAAAGTTCTGCGTGAAAGTATTCATGACAAAAACGTCAGTTTGGAAAAATATATTGATGTGTGAATTAATCGCACAAAAACACTGCCGGTGTGTAACGGCCTTAAAGGTCCCACATCATGCTCATTTTCAGGTTCATACTTGTATTTTGTGTTTCTAATAGAACATGTTTACATGCTGTAATGTTAAAAAAAACCTTTATTTTCCTCATACTGTCGGCCTGAATATACCTGTATTTACCCTCTGTCTGAAACGCTCTGTTTTAGCGCATTTCGACGGAATTGCAACAGAATTGCGTTGCTAAGCAACAGCTTGGGTCCATGTGTACTTCCTGTCAGCTGATGACATTCACATACACTGCAACCAGGAATAAACTGGGACACATTTAGAATGTTTACGTTTAAATCTGTGTAAAGGGTCTAAATTTTGTATATTTGTGACATCACAAATGGACAGAAATCCTGACAGCTTGTTTCAATTGCAGAGTTTCTGAATACGGGCTGTGTGTATTTCCCTGTGGATTGAGTGTTTCGATACTTTCACAGTATTTATATAGGACTTAAACCTGCTTTATAATAAAAAAACATGAAAATATCACTTTTTTATAATATGGGACCTTTAAGACAAAAAGCACCCGTATAGTTCTCTAAACAGAAAAGGGTGAAACAGAGAAATGCCAGACACACACAGAACAAATAGTCTGCTTCAAACAGAGTCAAAAAAAGATGACAAAAATCGTAATATCGAATCGCAATGCTTGTAGAATCAAAAAACTTAAAAATCGCAATACATATCAAATTGGCCCCCCAAGTATCGCGATAGTATTGAATCGGGAGATGGGTGTATCGTCCCAGCCCTACGAAAAGCTCTGAAAAACAACTACACTATTTGCCCAGCATCAAACAGCAATACAGACAAAGTTAGCAGCTAGCTGGTGAACATATAGGAGCATTTAGCTGGAGAATGAATGTTGGACTAACACTCACCTGGTGGCCAGAAACACAATTTCGAATGGATGCTAATGTTTGCTAACAAGGTTGCTTTACCGCTTTTTTTTAAAAAAAAGTGACATTTTCATGGCTTTTATATTATAAAGCAGGTTTAAGTTCTATATAAATATTGTGAAAGTATCGAAACACTTAATCCACAGAGTAATACACACAGCCCGTATTCAGGAACTGAGCTTTTGAAACAAGCCGTTAGGATTTCTGTCCATTTGTGATGTCACAAATCTACAATATTTAGACCATTTCAAAATTTTAAACGTAAACATTCTAAATGTGTCCTAGTTTATTTCCCATTGCAGCATATATGAATGACATCAGCTGACAGAAAGTAAACATGGACCCAAGCTGTTGCCTAGCAACGCGATTCCATTGAAATGTACTAAAACGGAGCATTTCAGACAGAGGGTGAATACAGGTATATTCAAGCAGAAAGCATGAGGAAAATAAAGGTTTTTTTAAACATTAAAGTATGTAAACGTGTTCTAGTAGAAACCCAAAATACAAATATGAACCTGATAATGAGCATGACATGTCTCCTTTAAAAGTGATAAGACAGTCAGTGTTGTGTTTACAGCTGCCCCCAAATAGACAAAAAAAGTGTTTGTGCAGGTTTTTAATTCAGCACATTGTGAGAATTGTATTTGAGTAAACTGGTTAAATCGGCTGTGTGGCCCCAGAGTATAAGACTGGTGTGCTTTTTTCATGAAAATCTTGCCTAACGCAGCTTTGAAGTGACATTCTTGTTAATCCATATAGGTTTTGTAGGGCATTTCAGCCCAAAAGTCACTGCCTGAGAAAGCTATTTCGAGTCTGACCCAGTAAATTATTTCCCCATCACCTCCTTTATGAGTTTTCTTTCTTACTGTACTTGCTGAACATTGTCTGCAGCCCTTAATTCCTCCCGTCAGCAGGGGAAATCGGCAATGCGGGGCACTTACAGCACTTCTTGACTCGTGAAGGGAATTATATGTAAATCACTTGACATATTACCTCCCTTCTCACCTTCACAATGCAGAGCACATTTCTGCAATCCAAATGCAGCAGGCGAAAGATTTGTCACACAGCAGATTGGAGCATGTGTGGGTTTTTTCTTTTAAGCACGTGGATGCATTTCTGAGTGAAATGCTTATTGGTGTGAACAATAGAAGCACAGTGATTTGACTGATAATGCATGTCTGCAAAGGCGGGGGGCGGGGTCAATTGAAAGAAAGACCTCGGCGTGTCAGGCAATCCGCTAGCTCAAACTGTTTATGTTAATCTTTCCCCCCGCCAACCGAGAGATGTAAGTCATTACATTAGATTGTTGAGAGGATCCTGCGGAGAAAGGGAAACGCTGGTTAACGATCTGAAGAGAGGGGAGGATAACAGTTATGACAGGACAGAAGGGACGTGACCATGACTTGATAGCCCTCTGTAGAGATGTTTCATTAAAGACACGCAATTGTTCCTGTTAGATTTCGCTGTCAGATGCTTAAGCACAAAATCCCCTATTGTTTTTCCAACAAGTGTCTTTTCACAAGATTAGTATCCAACAGTTTTCTGTCCCATTTGTCCACTGTGCTGCCGTGAAGTATTAAACTGGAGCCATTTACGCCACCTCTATTAGAAGAGGTCAATCCAGCTAAATGATTCCTTTTCCAACTGACTCATTCTCTCTCTTGGCATACCCATTCTTCAGCAAAACTCAACAGAGCACTTTCCATTTCAAGAAAATCTCACTTTCAACTGTTGGCTACCACTGCAACATATCTGACTGGCGGCTCTCGTCTTTCTGTGTCAGCGAGCGGTGTCTGAGGCCAATTGTCACACTTCAAAAAGCTTTTCATTCCAGCATCTTCTCACATCACTTCAGTAACCACAGCCGATACCATGTCTGTCTTTCTTCCTTTTGTGGATCGCGAGGCGCAGGAAGCAGCTAATGGGGAAATGTAGAGTTTCACACACATATACGCACAAACTGAGACTCATGAAGTCTGGAAAGCAGTCCGTCTACGGTACAAAGGGCTAACATGTCTAACAGAAACTATAAATGACATAGACACTAGCAGCCAGGCCAAGGCATCACTCTGTCTGTTGATCAGCTAGTTTATCCCCTCAGCCCAACACTTTGGTCCAGAACAAGACATTTTTGGTTGATCCCCTGACCTTTACTCCTGACGCCACCATCAGGTCAGAATATCCCCATGATGAAATGCCTGGTCATTCCAGCATTTAAAGGTCCCATATTGTAAAAAGTGAGATTTTCTTTTACATTATAAAGCAGGTTTAAGTGCTATATAAATACTGTTAAACTATCAAAACGCTCAATATACAGAGAAATACACACAGTCCATATTCAGAAATTGTGCGTTTGAAACAAGCTGTTAGGATTTCTGTCCATTTGTGATGTCACAAATATACAATACTTAGACCATTAAACATAAACATTCTAAATGTGTCCCAGTTTATTTCCTGTTGCAGTGTGTGTAAATAACATCAGTTGACAGGAAGTAAACATGGACCCAAACTGTTGCCTAGCAACGCAATTCCATTGCAATTCCGTTGACATGCACTAAAACGGAGCGTTTCAGACAGAGGATAAGTACAGGTATATTCAGGCAGACAGTATGAGGAAAATAAAGTTTTTTTTTTAACATTGCAGCATGTAAACATGTTCTAGTAGAAACACAAAATACAAGTATGAACCTGAAAATGAGCCTGATATGGGACCTTTAAAACGGCAAAATCAATTAATTTCAATGGAACTAGCAACCAGTGGGGTGAGGTAAATTGCACAAACCTCTCACGTGGACCTCGCCATGTAAATCTGTGCCACAGGGAACGAGTATGTGACGTCACCGACAAAAAGTCGGCCAACTTTTGGAGGATAAAGGGTAAGAGTGCCATCCGCTGGCTGTTTACTGAAAATGTCAAAAGATAAGACAAAACACTGCACAGTGAATAAGATTCAAAAGCAGAATTGTAATATGGATAGTTTACAGTCGCACACAAAGGTAGGCCGACGTTTTGGGTTTCATTTTGCAAGATACCGGTAGAATAATAATGCAGGATTAGCTGTCAACATCTATCTTGTCTTTGTCCGGGTGATTGTGTAGTTGGCATTTTGCTTGTAGATCTCAATGCCATATACCTACCCGTTTGTAAATTGGACATCGGCCTCCAAATATTTACATATTTTGAACTGCTGACAGGTGTTCGCTAACGCCAAAACACATTAGGGACTGCAATGGGTGACAAACTGTCAAGATCCTTCTAATTCGTAGGATCGATATCACAAACTAACTTTAATTTGTATATGGTTATTTGTCTTTTGCATGTAATTTATACATTTCTGATGATGAACGATTGACAGATGTCAGATGAATAGACCGGAGATATATAACAATAGTCTACCGTAGCTCCGTACGCTACCCTCCGAAAATGGGGGCGCGCCCCCAACTGCTCTGTGATTCCCGTTTCCTGTCAACAAATGGCAACTTGACAGGAAACTGAGGGACGAATACACAAAAGGACTGGGCTGCTAAACCTCCACAAATAACGCCCCCTTTACACACACGGCATGACAGATAAACAACACAGAAATGTGAAACACTCAGCTGCGAATGTTATATGTCTAGGGCTTTTATTGTGAAAAGTAAAGAAGGAAGGAAGGAGTCGCTCTGGTCTGCGCTCTTTGTCAAAGTTGAAAGGAGTAATACAATTTGCCGTCTTGGTTCGGACTACGGAGCCTCCGTCGTTTTGTAAATATAGACGCAACACAACACGTGCACAACGTGATTGGTTGATGCCTTTATTCAAAAAGCACGGAAAAATCGCTTTATTGCCGCATAATATTTGTGTTCTATGTGAAAGTAGTCATGACAAAAGCAACAGTTTCTCACTTTTTATTCTACGTCACTAGCTCTGAACGTAGCATATTTATGCATTGCCATTGCAGTCAGTATAGACTGCATGGCGTACAAATTATGCCAAAAGCAACAACTGCATTCTTATTGCAAAAATGACTTGCAAATTACCGTGTCGTTCGTACGCCAATTGGTTTGACCGGGCTATAGTGCACATACACAGACACACACACAGCGGCAATATAAAAAAACAAAACAAGGGTATAGTCGGCATGTGCTGTCATATTTAGTCTTTTTTGGCCTCAATATAACATTATCAAATCCATTCACATTGAGCCTACAAGTTAAAAAAGAGTGCTGATGGAAGCACATGAAATACATGTTGATGGGCCCCAGGGAGGGTTTTTTTAAACTCTTCAGAACAACACAAGGCACCCTCAGCAGAATGAAACGATAAGGGACAGATGAGTGGGTAGGAGCTGGGGGTGGCATAAAATGATTCACCATGGCCTAATTCACTCCTTGGTCACTCTCAGTCCTAATGTTTCAGAGCAATTTTACACCCTTCCTTGATATGCTGGCAGTCGGCCTCAGCTTCACTCTCGGGAGTCAAAAAGGCAAAGGCACCACTGGCTCGCTCTCAGAGCACACTCGCCGCAGCCCGGCGTTTCCACAGAGATGCCTCTGTGCCGTCACTGCAGGCTCAGACAAACATGTGCCCAGCAGAATCAGCACAACAGATGAGTCTGAAATCATGCCTCGAGGCGAGCTTTCATGTACTAACTCAAACCCAGTCTTGCCAGATGACTACCGGCTGCTCCAAACCGAGAGTCAGCGCTTTGATAGAGCGATGTAGAGCTGAGGGATGTCTGCAGATATGGGTTCCTCAATCTGATAAATATTAAAGGTAAAAAGGTTCAGCTCAGTTCATTGCCCGGTGGTGATGGCTGGTTCGTAAGCGGGTTTGTTTGGGTTGGATGTCCGCCGGCTCATTCCGCCTGGCCAGAGATGAAAAATCCAAGAGAAGCGTATAACAGTAGGCTACTTAATATTGCACATTTCTACCTCGATGTTGGTTTCCACAGAAACAAATATAGCATTTATCTATCGTCTGCGATTCTCTGTTTATCTTATCAGTCCGCATGATATGAGCTCTGCTTTCCTCACACTCTACCATATCATATCTCAATACAATGAGATGAACTGCTGGTGTTTTCAGTAAAAAAAATACTCACTTAACTCCTCCATCATTTCACTGTGACCAAATTGCCAAACACAGTTTGACAGAATGAGGCTGGAGAGTTGCCTATAGCACCATTGAGAGATGTCAAAAGGCTGTGTAGAGAGAGAGATTTTTCATTTGGCAGCCAGTGAAGCCTGGGCTTCCATTCTCCTTGACTTCGTTTCACTATCGGGCTCAAACACCACATTAAAGAGAGGTCGGCTCACTCTGGCCGGCTAGATCACAGGACGGGGCGGACTGCTCAATATCCCCAATTAGGACAAAAAAAACTAGTTAGCTGACAGAGCTACTGCTCGGCACGGACCCTTAGCTTTTGCAATCAAGAAGAGCTATCCTGTTGGGTTTTTGTGTGCAGAAGGCCAGAAGTCCAATGGAAAGTAGCGGAGCTTAACATTGAAATGAGGCCCCTCGGGGTAAATGGGCTCTGTAGAAAGAGTGGAGATGAAATCCTTCCACCTGCACAAACTTGCATCCTGGGTGATCACATTGTAATTGGATGGAGGAAAAGGCAAAACAAAAAAAAATAGTTGTGAATGCACCAAAGTGGCTAAAAAAACAAAAATCATGTTCAAACTGCTTGATATCTGGCCAGAATCACATTTCCAGCAAATTGTAAATTTGTGCTCTGTTCAGATCTGGCATTAACATGATCATGGGTGATCTGATCACAAGTGCGTCTCTAAGTACGTCTGTTCACACCTTCATTAGAATGCGTCTCCAGTGGCCATTTGTGATCCGATTGCACTTCCCCGCTCTGTATGCAAACAAACATGTAGTAAACACACGGCTGATACAGCCAGACGTTGTGATGTAATACTACAGGAATGTCAGTAGTAATATCCCACGTATTTGTGAATTCCGGTACATTTCATTAACATCAAAAGATAAGGTTATTGTGTCGGTGGTCCCCGAGGGACCTTCGCGCCGCCGACAGCGAAGTACGGAGCTTCAGAGCCGAGGGATGAGAGCGGGTGGGTGGGTGTCAGCTCTGTGCAGAGCACCGGAACAAAAACGCTGACACATCACAAACAGTATGAAAATAATGCACTTCCTGTGCCTTGTCTGATAGTCTGAAGATTTGTAACCTATAAGATATATTTTAATAAGATACAGTTCTACCGACAGGATACAGTAGAGCACAGAGGCCTGTCTATTCACCTGAGGAGCGCAGTGAGACCCCGCGGACCCCAGCGGGACATCAGTTGAGTAGGTGGTCCTTAATGTGGCCGAGGACACATTGGCATACACACTGCTAAAAGAATGTGGTCATATGTGGTCCAGACCACCTCTGAATGTGGTCTGACTGATCGCATCTCAATGTGTCCTAAGTGCTGCTTGAGTGCGTTCACACCTGTACTTATAACTGTCCACTTGTGATCCGATCACCCAGGACACATGTTAAAGGTCCCATATCGTGCTCATTTTCAGGATCATACTTGTATTTTGTGTTTCTACTAGAACATGTTTACATGCTGCAATGTTCAAAAAACACTTTATTTTCCTCATACTGCCTGAATAGACCTGTATTCACCCCAATTGCGTTGCCTGGCAACAGTTTGGGTCCATGTTTACTTCCTGTCAGCTGATGTCATTCACATACACTGCAAACAGGAAAAAAACTGGGACACAATTAGAATTTTTACGTTTAATGGTCTAAATATTGTATATTTGACATCACAAATGGACAGAAATCCTAACGGCTAGTTTCCAATGCACAATTTCTGAATACGAGCTGTGTGTATTTCTCCGTATATTGAGCGCTTCGATACTTTCACAGTATTTATATATCACTTAAACCTGCTTTATAATATAAAAGACATGAAAATCTCACTTTTTACTATATGGGACCTTTAATACCAGGTCTGAACTGGGCCAAAGTGTCCATAGTCTTCCAGGGTTGGATAATATGTTAAAAATTTCCAACCAGCCAAACGACTGGCGATATATTCACACACAAAATGTCAAGAAAGGAAATATTCTAACACTTATTTCCTTATTATTCAGAAAAATACAACTTCTGTATTAAATTTCTCTTTCAACGAACTTAATTGCCTCGTTAACTCATCGTAAAACACACAAAATTCATTCAAACTCGACAAAAACAAAATCAAAATCACCAAAAAAACCATCTTGTTTAGTCTTTCCACTGTTCCAACAACCACCAACTCTGCTTTGGTCAAAATAAACCCTTAATTCACAGAGTGAATTTTTCTCATTCTTTGGAAGCAGACCATTTAATTGGCAAAATAAAATGACAAAAATCGCCCAAAAAAAACACTGATGATGTACTCAGACAATTGCTTATAGCCAATATATTCGTCCAATTGCCCAGCCCCATAGTCTAACTGTAACATCAACACAGAAGAATCACCAGGGTACAAAATTGTAGCTATTGCCCCAAAATCTATCATCTCTCAGCAGGGGATAGCAGCCTGCACTGGATGAACGTTATCTTTTTTTTGTGTAAAGTCAACACTAACTAAGTTTCACACTGAATTTGTTCAGTTGCACCATCTCTACTTACTCTACAACTGAACTAACTTGACTGTGATCAAAACATTGATTACAGACAGAGAGAGACGTTTCATCCAGTGAAGCATTCAGGGAATACGGGAGAGAAAACCACTATTAATTAGTGACAGAAGAGACCTACAACAGATTAGTTAGATTAAAAGTGTGTGAACTACTGCAGCTGATGTGTGATGAACACGTGTTTGTCTCTTACCTCATTAATGATTCAACAATCTCTCTCTCAATACTCTAATGTTTTTTTTTTTTTTTTACTGAGGTGAGGATCGCTGTATCACACGTACATTTGGTCATAAATAATATCACTTCTAAAAATCTGAAAAACTTCTATCTTAGCATAAACGATTCTGCCAAAAGTCAGCACCTAAATGCGAGCAGATGATGTCATCAGGGTCATCTAGGTTTGGGGTTGAATTTTAATAACAATAAGTGCTGTGTTACACACTGGGAGTGTGAGGTTTGAAAGATGAAGGCATCGAACTGGCAGAGAGGGTTTCACCTAAAGCTGCTTTAAAGTTGCATCATGGGAAGATCTAGTGTTAAAAAAAGTCAGAATATCTCTGCGTCTGCTGCTTCAATTTTGAACATTTTCTTCAATCTGTCTCTCGAAGTGCAATGCTAAATCTCTGAAGTGGCCCCTTCAATTCATTTAAAGTATGGTTTAAGGTACATTTATGGGTTACATTAATTATGATTGATTATGGTTTCAGTTTTGATTACTGTCATAACTGCACTGCTCTTTTTCATCGATGATAGATAAAAACTAAGAAATGATTTATTTTCCTACAAATGATTACATATACCTCGTGGGATCAGGTTGAACAGAGTTGAATGTTTGAATAGTAATATCTAGGGCTGTCCTCGACCCAAAGAAATTCTCAGTCGACTAAGACTCATACGATTTTGTTGACTAACCGATTAGTTGAATTAATCGACAGATCTGTAAAACTGAGTTTCTCCACAAAGAATCACACAAAAGTAGGGATGCACCGATACCACTTTTTTTCAGACCGAGAACAAGTACAGGTACTTACATTTGAGTACTCGCCGATACCGAGTACCAATACGAGTACTCTGTGCCAAAAGACCCTCGTCAACAGCCAGCTGGAGGGTGTGAAAGTGGCTTGCGGCCGCAGCTTTACAGCGCTCCCCGCCCGGACCTCGCCGCACCGTGGACAAAGGGCTCACTGTGCCCTCTCTCCCCGCCGAGGATGGCCCCCTGCTCCCGGTGCGACTGTCGACTGGGGCAGACTGGAAAGTCCTTAGTGCGCCCCAACCACGTCGTGCCGCCAGATTGGGGCTCCGCCCACGTAAAAGACGGCAGGCGTCTGAGGCGATGTCGGCAACCCACCCGACCCATCTTGAAACACGGACCAAGGAGTCTAACACGCGCACGCGAATCAGAGGGTGCAAGCAAAACCCTGTGGCGCAATGAAAGTGAGGGCCGGTGTGCGCCGGATGAGGTGGGATCCCGGCCCAGCGGGGTCAGCGCACCACTGTAAAGTGGTATTGGTGCCGTTGTATCGGAGCCGTTTTGCGTGTACGAGTATGAGTACGAGTACATGAGCACAGTATCGGACCCGATACCCAATACTGGTATCGGTGCATCCCTACACAAAAGCACCACTTTAAATCTTGTGTTTATCAAAGATGTGCTCAGACGTTTCTTGGAAATAAGTCATTCAGCATGAAAAAGCATGAAAAACAACTTATCAACCAAAGAAATCTTAGTTGACTGAGATCAAAACAACAGATTAGTTGACTAATCAACTAAGAGGGGGCAGCCCTAATAATATCTACCTAACTAAATATCCAGATATCAAATGTATGTTGATTGGCTGCGAAGGGGGCTTAGGTGTCTGATGAACATTGAACGTGCTTAGAAGAAATATATTGTATAATAAGAGTATAATAATATGAAACAGTGTTGTGTTTGTCCCTCTGTTTGACTCCAGTTTATTGCTCTATTGTGTGACTAAACCTCAGATCTTTGCAAACAGCCTCTGGCCCTTCGGGAAGACTGTAACTAGCTAAAATAGAAACTAATTGGTGTTGCTGAGGGCGAGTCTGACGCTGTAGCATACGACTCATTAAGTTTAGTTTTAATGAACTAGTGTAGTGCATGATTAGGAGTGCAGGACAAAGACCCCTATGCCCCGGCACATTAGTGTGCTTTATAGTCTGACAAGTTGGGTCCTGGAGAGTCACGGGAGTTTTATAAGTGCCTTCTGATGCCACACATTTCATTTTTTTCTAGAATCAGGTTTTGAATCTTTCAAGGTGAGAACTTTTACCTACAGCATCCGAAACCAAGCGACAAAAGCCCACTCCGCTTCAAATGCATCGACAGCTGAGGGTAACCATATAATGATGCCAGTTTATGAAGGATTTACAGCAGAAACCAGTGGAAAAAAACTTCAAAGTGAGGTTAAAAAAAAATACTGGAGCATTATTCATCAACCAATATGCTGCAGCTCTAACAGCTACTTTTATCATGCTGCGTTGGTTTATGTCCCAGAGCTGTGTGCTCGGTGTGCTCTGCTATCATTAGACTGACAGACGTGCATGGTTTCACTCAGCTCACTAGTGCACATCAACATTTTACTTACTGGTTGCTGCAGTGCGATAGCTGAGGCACACCGATGGGGGCCTTTTGATCCCAATAAGAAAACCCAACCTCTACTGGCAATTAGTTTGAAATGAACATGTTGGCATTGATTTTCCCTCCCAAATCTATTTTAATTACTGAATGCAATGTTAACCTTACAGATCTCTTAAAAGATAAAGCGGGACTGATCCCCCCCAGAGCTCTATCAGAGCATTCTGAAGACACTTTAATTACTTGTGGCACACCAAAAACCTCATCCAGGCAGATTAAAGAAACTCAGACATGCAGGATTGGAGAAGATTGCTGGGAACACTGGCTAAACTAGATCGCCAATGGCGTCCCAGGATCAGCTAAAGTTCAGTGTTCAAGGTGAAGATTCACAAGCCCCCCTGATGAGAAAACCTTAATCTCCATCTCTGTCTGACTCCCTATCTGTCTTTGCTATCTATCCGTCGCTCTGCAGGGAGGAGAAAATGCTTTGAGCTCCTTACATCAGGTAATGCAGGTTGTGGTTTACCAATGCAGCTCTGCTTTATTAGAAAGATAAGGACAGCACTACAGATTCCATGAAAAGACCAAAACCAATAATTAACTTATCCTACTATCAAGTATGCAAGTTTGCCAACCGGTGTTATAAAAATCTACTTTTTCTTCAGATTCTAAATACCTACCACTTATATTTTTTACCAGCCACCTTTTTTAATTTTGTGTGTAACCAAAGAACGTATATTGCTAAGAAGTGAAAGTCAAATATTCGTTCCATTGCAACATCAGCGCCCAGCAGCAAAGCTACGCCTCCGCCATTTTGGACTGAAAGCGTCTACCGGACGACAATCCAGCACACAGATTTTGAGAGCAATCTCAAAGTTTTTCATCTCAAGAACCTCCAAAGTAGATGTCCAACAGACCACAGACCATGGATGTATAAAAAGTTGTGTCCTGTGCTTTTGTCCTGCGTGTTAGTAAATAGCCTACAACTCCCTTAAAGGTCCCATATTATGCTCATTTTCAAGTTCATACTTGTATTTTGTGTTTCTACTAGAACATGTTTACATGCTGTAATGTTAAAAAATCACTTTATTTCTCTCATACTGTCTGCCTGAATATACCTGTATTTACCTTCCGTCTGAAACACTCCGTTTTAGCACATTTTAAACGATTTGCAACAGAATGCGTTGCCTGGTGTAATGGCAATTTTCATATCTGCAGTTAACACTGTACCTTTTGCCTGGCAACAGTGTGGGTCCATGTTTACTTCCTGTGAGTAGATGTTATTCACATACACTGCAACAGGAAATAAACCGGGACACATTTAGAATGTTTATGTTTAAATTCGTGTAATGATCTAAATATGGTGTATTTGTGACATCACAAATGGACAGAAATCCTAACGCGTTGTTTCAACCGCACAATTTCTGAATACGGGCTGTGTGTATTTCTCTGTATAATGAGCGCTTTGATACTTTCACTGTATTTATATAGCACTTAAACCTGCTTTATAATATAAAAGACATGAAAATCTTACTTTTTAGAATATGGGACTTTTAAATTCTGTTCCTGTTGTGCTACCGGCACTACTAGCTACTGGCCGATAGCCGGTTTTTTGGTAACAGAGACGTTAGTACATCCACCACGGTACAGGCTTACAGCATACAGCCATGGGTGTATCATAAGATCATAAAAGTGATGAATTACAACCAATATATCCATTATAACAGCCGCAAACAGCTAGCAGAGAGCATGCAGAACCGGATATGTCGTATGAGCGTGCAGGGCGGTGCAGTCCTGTGGGTCTGATGCACATTCATTATGCTGAAGAAAATAATTCTGGATTCAGCTGTTAGTGAATTTTACAACTTTTAGGACATAAAGATTTAAATGAGAGCTATTTAAGTGTTCGTACTGGGAAGTTGATTTACTTGAAAATAAATAAATAAAATTGATCTGATTTACAGATGTCTTTTTATACATCCATGGCTATGGACTCATTGATGTTCTCAGTCCCAAATGGCAGCATTTATTTATTTCTCTTTTCAAACTGCATTTTCCAATAGATTTTTTAAATCCCATTATTTATTTATAAATGTATTAATATATTTTTTTAAATTATGAACTTATTGACTGTTTTATGTTGTTTCTGTGAATCCCTTTTTACTTTGAACTATTTATCGATGGATAAATATTTAATTTGTAAATTTGTTTTATAATTCCTCTTTTTATTGCCAATTAAAAATATCAAATTATAAATTACTTTGTAATTTAGTCTATTTATTTATAGATTAATAAATTAATTTGAAAATGTATTAATGCCTATTTTTATTGTACAATTAGTTATCAATTAATGAAATGCTTTATAACTATATATTTCCGTGACACTTGTTGTCCTCCATATTAGTCTACAAAATGTCAAATAGTGAAAACTGTTTCCATTGCCGTTTCCAAGGTGACAACCAAAAGATATTTTTCTCTTTCTACATTGCACAATAGATAAATAACAATACGCCTCTGTAGCAGGTTAACTGGCCCTATTCCACCTGCTAAACACAGACAGGTGCAGTGTGTAACATGCTGGGACGGGTAACAATAGTTCCCGTACTGCAAGGCTTTTGTTTTTTCCTTGCCTCCTTTTATCTCCATGCTAACCCAGGTCCACAGTTTCAAAGTGAAGCCTACAGCAATAAGGAGCCATGTGCTTCATACAGCTGGCATAAAAGTAAAAGAAACCATTGATCATATTCGTGTGTGTTCACAGAGCCGTGCTGTTATTCACTACCGTTCCCTCAAGTCAATCTCATGGGCATCGCAGTTTCTTTGAAATTGTGCATGACAACACACAAACGGTAAGCCTAGAATGTAGATAGTAATACTCTCCACTAAATGGTTAGTATTATCAGGTATCTTAATCTGAATAGAACATTTGTCCTGGGGTTAACTGCATAAGTACACCAGCTCATGTCTTCGCTGTGTGATTGTCTATCGATTTTCCATCTGTGTGGTAGATTGGTCCGCGGCTTTTGCCCAACAGAGACGGAGGAGAGAACTATGGTCCTTTTTCCATTTCATTTCTAGGGCCATTAGCACTGAGGAACTTATCAACTGTGGTTCACGGACTGTCGGTCATGTTCAAACATGACACTGCTTCATTGCGTAAAGTCCATGAAATAGCTTCAGTTCAATAATCAATTCGGAGGTGAAATGGTATGTAGCACATTACTGTGGAGGTATTGACTGAAATCACTCTTCAGTATTGCCCAGTGATATGGTAGTACAGCTTTCCTATGACACATTGCCAGTGACTTAAATATCGACGGTGCAACTGGTAAGGCGCAGGGGCAAAAAAAGAAAAATCACCTTCCTACACCGTGTCCACACTGAATCCCTTATATGCACTTCTGTTACGTCATGTAAACAAACCACGTAGGTTACCTACCAGCTGTGAGCTCGAGATCAGACTGGAGACGTAACCACTTATATTCCTTTGTTTGTTCTTTTTAAACAGAAAACACGTTGTTTTAATATTGTGATATTTAGTGGGAATGACAAACAATATAGCCAACAGCAGTAGGAAACTTTCAGCTCTCTGGCAATCTCCCTCCAGCCAGCTGCCTCCTTGTTAAGGTTTTTGTAGTGAAATGAGGAAGATAACTCCTCAGTTCAACTTCACCAATCAGCCGCTCCTGGCCCATTGAGGTGATTTCAAGGCGAGCTACAGGAATAAATAGAAACAGCTGGGCGTCTGACAAAAGTTCACGTCGCGCTGCGTCTCTCTCGGCCGGGACATTCCAAAAAAAGGACATGGTTCTTAAAGGTCCCATATTGTAAAAAGTGAGAGTTTTATATTATAAAGCAGGTTTAAGTGATATATAGATACTGTTAAACTATCAAAACGCTCAATCTATGGAGAAATACACACAGCCCGTATTCAGAAACAGTGCGTTTGAAACAAGCCGTTAGGATTTCTGTCCATTTGTGATGTCACAAATATACAATATTTAGACCATTATACGGTTTTAAACGTAAACATTCTAAATGTGTCCCAGTTTATTTCCTGTTGCAGAGTATGTGAATAACATCAGCTGACAGGAAGTAAACATGGACCCAAACTGTTGCCTAGCAACGCAATTCCATTGGAATTCAATTAAAATGCACTAAAACGGAGCGTTTCAGACTGAGGGTGAATACAGGTATATTCAGGCCGACAGTATCAGGAAAATAATTTTTCAACATTACAGCATGTGAACATGTTCTAGTAGAAACACAAAATACAAGTATGAACCTGAAAATTTGCATAACGCGGGACCTTTAACCAGTGTTGTTGACCTGTAGGATAAACTTCTAATATGTGAGTATGGTTTCTCTAAGTTATTATGGGAGTGGGATCAGGGATTTAAATCTATAGCATTGTAATTGTTATGTCTCATATGTTGTAAAATGTGCACCTACTGAAATCTGTGTCTGTGATAACATTTGGCTGCTGAGTCAAGAGCAGGGTGTTAAATTACCGTTCATAAATTTGGTACTCTGTCTGCTGTCTGTGGTGATGATCTAAGGCTAGTTTGCAGTATGGGAGTTGCATGGTGAGCCTCTCCATGGTGGCATAGCAATTGTGTGGAGTGGTTGTGCGTGTACATGCGTGAGTGCGCTTCTGTTTGCAATCGCAATTATGTTACTCTGCTGCACACTGCCCCTGCTTGTATACTGCTACCTTGGCTATTCAGTAGCACCAAACTTACTAAAGCAAAGTAAGACCGGAGTCCAATATGTTTAATAAATAGTGATGCGGTATTAGTATTCACTGTGTGCAGACAAACTGGGTTCTCTTTCCTTTCCATTTGAATGACACAGAGAAATCAAAAGAGCGCCAGAGAGGCACAGAGGCCTTTCATCTGCCACAAAGCAAAAGTAAGTGAAAGAACAGGGCAGAGAGTTTGAGGAACTGAGTCACTGCTTCTTCTGTAGATTATCCCTTTTTGCTCAGCATGCCATGCAGAAATCCTCTGTGACTTCTGTTTTGTTTTCTGGCTTTGGCTGTCCGCCCCTCGCACAAAGAATGCATGGACTGTCTCCAGAGGTGGAGGATATCAATCTGAAATTCGATTTTAGATATTTCATGTATGAGTTTAATAAGATCATTTTAAGGGGGTTTTGATTGTAACACTGATAATTACGAGATTTTTCAAGTATATAAAATTGTATGATTTCAGGACAAATTTTAGAAAAAGTCATGTACTCCCTAAAATGTCCTTAGTTTCTCAATCAAGGGCTCGTGAAGCTCAACTAAACTAGTTTTTACCTTTTAAAATTAAAAGCACAAATCATGGGATCTCTGGCTACCACAACAATCCAATATGAACTTAAATTAAAGGTACATGGAAAAAAAGGAAGAAAATGCATTCAATGTGTTCGTCAGACCTCAGCACACAATGCGTTTTGGTTAGTGCCTTTTCCACATACAGAAATAAAATGTATGCTCCCTGGTCACAGTTCACACCACGGAGGGTTGCCAGTTTTGTGTTACAAAACCAGCCCAATAGCCAATCAGAACCAGCCCAAAATCAACCTAATGGCCAATCCAAACCAGCCCAACAGCCAATAAAACAAGCCCAATAGCCAGTCAAAACCAGCCCAATACCAGAATTCAAAATATGCCCCTGCCAAACCATATGCACTGCTTTTAAAGTCTAACAGCATTGCTTTTATTGCCAAATAATAAGTAACATTCAGTAACATTTTTAAACTAAACTCAGTTTGTAAAAGTTTACAGCCTACCATGCTGCCATGCTGCTATGCTGATATTCTGCATTGCTCTGAGTACAATGATGCAGCTAAAAAAAAAGAACAGTTATTCAACTGATGAAATCGAGTCGGGCTTCTTGACTGATAAATCGAGTCATTGGCGTTTAGGTGGCAGCCCTATTTACAAGAAAACTCAACACATGGTAATTTTAAGGTCTTTTTGAATGGTTCCATATACTGTATCAATTAAGGGTTACTTGCGGGCATTGTAAGGGACTTATGTTTTAGAGTGAAAGACAAAAAGCAATATGCATTAACACTACACAACCGGCTGCTCCGGTCACATGTCGATGTGTCCTTGAGCAAGACACTTAACCCCAAATTGCTCCCGAAGGCTTAGCAATCGGTGTGTGAATTAGATCCTGATGGGCAAAATTGGCACCTTGCATGGCAGCCTCTGCCATCAGTGTATGAATGTGTGTGTGAATGGGTGAATACTGACATGTAGTGTAAAGTGCTTTGAGTGGTCGGAAGACTAGATAAGCGCTATATAAATTCTATTCTTCATTACGCTGTTTTACAGGGTTTATATTAGAAGTTAAAGGCCCTGCACAACTGAACACATGTTACTCCACCAAATTACCCTTCTGAGTTATGCTGGGGATGGCCCTTTTTCACAGCAGACATTTTGTCATATTAGGAAAAGCACAGGTGTTACTAATGGCTCTGTTCAGTTTAAATATCTCATCAAGTCATGAGTCAGCATGGACAGTAAGGGAACCCTGAAACTGAAGCAGCTAATCAACAAAAAGCAGCTAAAACAAAAGAGTAATCAAACAATCAGGCCAGTAAGATCATAGGAGACAAACAACCCCTAACTCCAGGACTTATCCTCTCAATCCTCAACCAAAAAGTCAATCCAGATCTACAATGACCCCAAACAATGCCAGTGTAGGAACAATCCACTCAGCACTTTTATTATTACTGCTACTTGGTCGCTTTAAGACCTTAAGATGCATAATTGTCGTGTATTGTTGTGTATGGTGTGCGTTGTCTTATATGCCGATGCCAAGGACAAATTTCTATTTATGCAAATCTAATGGACAATAAAGTAATTTGAATCTGAATGGAATTCATCTGCCATTCATTTTATTATTTACATCTCTGCTTTTCCTACTGTGAATAAAGACCTATTATATGAGGGCACCAAACTTTAGGACCTAATAAAAATCGACAGAAAGGTTGTGGGAGATGTCACCGAAGCACAGTCTGCACACACCCACACAGTGTAATTGTGGCACGGAGGGCTATGGGGCAACCAACTGGGCAAAGCAGGCAACAGCCCTAGGGCACCAGAACTCCAGGGCCCTTGATAGCCCCAGGTGTACTGTGTGTCAACTAGTTTGTGCTGAATTAATAGAACACTTTGTTTGGGAATATGCACCACCAACGCATACTATCAACTGCCATGGTAATATAATGGCCTTAAGGTAAGTCCTGCAGTCATAGGCCATGGTAGTATTCTGTCAGAAAAAGATGTGCACATTGAATAGAGAACAAGGAGCCCAGCAGCAAACAGTACTGATTTGTCCAAATACAAATAAATAAACTAAATATGATAAGTAGGGCTGTCAAAGTTCACACGATAATAAAGCGTTCATGCAAATTTGTTTTAACGCTATTCATTTCTTTAACACATTAATGCAACTTGCAATTTTTAGTTTGTAGCGGCTCAGTATTAAAGCTAGAGTGAAGATACTGACATCATATGAAACTAGAAAAAACCTAAGGAGTCCATTTGTACCAACCATGTCATACTAGCTTTTCGCAAAGGAGGCTTGATAACACTCCAAACTTACGCTAAATTTTGGTGAGGAAAAACTGGTATGGCCATTTTCAAAGGGGTCTCTTGACCTCTGACCTCCAGATATGTGAATGAAAATGGGTTCTATGGGTACCCACGAGTTACAGACATGCCCACTTTATGATAATCACATGCAGTTTTGGGGGCAAGTCATAGTCAAGTCAGCACACTGACACACTGACAGCTGTTGTTGCCTGTTGGGCTGCAGTTTGCCATGTTATGATTTGAGCATATTGTTTTATGCTAAATGCAGTACCTGTGAGGGTTTCTGGACAATATTTGTCATCGTTTTGTGTTGTTAATTGATTTACAATAATAAATATATACATACATTTGTATAAAGCTGTGTATTTGTCCTCTCCCATGTTGATAAGAGTATTAACTGACTGATTACTTGACAAATCTCCCTTTAAGGTACATTTTGGACAGATAAAAAATTTGCGATTAATTTGCGATTAATCGTGATTAACTATGCATAATCATGTGATTAATTGCGATTGAGTATTTTCATTGAACGACAACCCTAAAATAAACAAAATATGATAAGAATAATAATATCAAGTGTGTTTAGACTTTAATGCAATTTATTCTGTCATAAAAGGTGTTTTTCCTCTCAAGGCCAGATCCTCAAACCAACATTGTGTGAGTGCCACAGTAAATAGTAACTGTATGTATTAATGCTTTATTTAACCCTTTAGAATGTAACATACAGCCATACAACACAGAGCACAGACAACACATTGCAGCCAGGCACAGTTTAACACACATTTTCAAATGCGTCGTAAACAGCAATAGCAACATAGCCTATAATTTTCCTGTCACGTTATTAAATGACACCCCAGGAGGCACTGCACAACTGTCACATACAAGACATCATCACCGGTACAGTGACTCACCGCCCAACATGGCCTATTATTACCGATGGTCAAAAGGAAACTTACACCAAGCGGGGACACATACTTGCATACAGAGGAAACTATGAACTATGATGTTGCACATGATTCAGGGGCCAACTTTAAATGTTGCGTTTACAAATCGTAATGGACAATTCCTACTCATTGTGCCTTTAGTAATCAATTTACAGCAATGTGGACTCACCCTTTGCAGAACATCAATCCGCCTGTTATTCGACACCAGTCTAGTCCTTAAGTCCTTCCACCCTGGCTTGTTTTAAAGGGATAAATTCCTCTATTTAGACACATCACAGCAGCAAGTAGGCCTGTGTGTACAGCAGCAACATGAGAAGATCAGTTTCTTTCCATTAAAAAACAGCAAATACAAGCAAAGACCTAATGTCTTACCTTCAGAAGTGCTGTCCTGGTCTTCTTCGCCGCAAACTCCTTGATTGTCTTTTAAAACCACAAAATGTCCTGATCGATGGACATTATGGTTTGGTGCCTCAGTCTTTCTTGCTGCGTAGTTGCCGCGGTCTTCTTTTAATAAATGAAAGTTTAGAGAAAGATTGCTTTCTGTTTGCGTCGGTTACTGGGATGGTAAGGACGAGGTGCGGAGCTACTGTATGTCCCTATTAGGGAACACAGTCTGCAATTTTCTCAACTCTAGAGTTCGAGCAGTTCAACTGCCAAAGTCCTCTTCCAAGTTCTTGTGATATTTTTTATTGGAGGCTCAAAGCTCATGTGCCGGAGCTCCAACGGGGAAATTGACTGAAATATATTTAAAAAAAAACAAAGCTTTCCAGAACATCGTTGCATGACTGGTATCTTCTGTCCAGCTCTGCCACTAGCCTGTCAATCACAACAGCATCAATTCATCCCTGATGTGGAAAACTTGCCTCTTCCTGACAGCTGGGGATTCGTCAGCCTGTCTTTTTTGTTTTCTCAAACGTTGTGCGTCTGCTTTACAGGCTTCTGATACGGTTGGAGACATCGTTTATGCTTCCATCTCAAAACGATCAAACTGATCGCGTGAGCTTGCCACATAGTTTCTCAAGGAACGCACCAGACTCACAGTATTACACAGGCTAAGTTCAACTGCCTGTAGTGAAACTCTATGAAACCGCAGAAGAATGTCATTCCACATATTGCAAAGAAATGCTATTTTTCAGCGTATCCATTCTCTTGTGAAGTACTCTGGCCTCTTCCTGTGTAGTTAGAGGCTGGTGCTCATCGTCAGCCATGTTTCATAGTGATTGCTTGATCCAGGCATTGTTAAACTCAGGGCTTTGGTGGCCTCTTAGTGCATATAATTAGCATATGAATTATTGAGTCAAAATGTGTTTTGTGAGGTCACAGTGACCTTAAACTTTGACCTCCAAAATCGAATCAGTTCAACCTAGAGTCCAAGAGGATGTCTTGGCAGATGTAATACATCCTGAGATATCGTGTTGACGAGAATGGGATGGACGTGAGGTCGCAGTGATCTTTGACCACTAAAATCAAAACAATTCATCCGTGAGTCCAACTGGACGTTTGTGCCAAAGTTTAAGAAATTCGCTCAAGGCGTTCCCGAAATATCTCGAGAATGGGACGGATTTGAGGTCACAGTGACCTTGACCACTGACCACCAAAATCAAATCAGTTCTTTCTTGAGTCCAAGTGGATTTTTGTGCCAATTTTGAAGAAATTCACTTAAGGCATTCCCAACATATTATGAGAATGGGGTTGACGTGAGGTCACAGTCACATGTGACCTTGACCTTTGACCACCAAAATTGGTTCAGTTTAACCTTGACTCCAAGTAGATATTTGTGTCGAATTTGAAGGAATTTGCTCAAGGCGTTCCTGAGATATCACGAGAGTGGGGTGGACGTGAGGTCACAGTGACCTTGACCTTTGACCTTTGACAACCAAAATCGAATCAGTTCATCATTGAGTCTAAGTGGATATTTGTACCAAATTTGAATAAATTCCCTCCAGGCGTTCCTGAGATATCGCGTTCGCAAGAACGGTACAGACATACGGATGGACGACCACGACTATCGCCGGCGCGGAGTCATAAAACCATCCATAAACCCATTTCTCATTGCATTGTCAAATGAGTAGAAATGCTTGTTGTCAAAACTCAGAGTCACATCCATCAGCGTGAGTTGAGCATGGAGCTCTGACAGCTGCAAATTTATCAAAAGTGAGAAGTGTGTGTGTGTGGGCCAGGAGTGCACAGCACGACTCATATCAGTCATGGCCGTGCGGGTCACGCCACCTCGGACCCTCTCAACCTCCCTCCGAGCTTGTTGTTATTGTGTTACCACACTGGGAGCTGGAAGATGGAGATGCAGGTCCGATGGAACAGCGAGTCACTGGGATAAAGCAGGGTCATTATCGGCTGGCCCTCGGCCATCGCCTCACATCTTCCCTCCCACCTCAATAGATTATGCTGTGGGTGGGAGAAGTGTTTTTTTTTTTCCTGTCCCATGTTTCCAGCACTGCCACGGGCTCTCCTGACTGATGTGCTGCATTCGTACCAAACGACATATTTGCCATTAACTGCAGTCTTCATGGACGTTCTATCAGCCGGGGCCTGACATAATCAATGATGATTTCCACACTGAATGAGACATTTTCTTTAAAAAAAAAAAAAAAAAAAAACACTGTCAGCAGCTCCACCATCTTGAAATAGGTTTTGCAGACCTTCTGCGACATTATTCGATTTGACCGTGTAAAGAGATGAGAGAGAGAGGCTTCCGGTCCACATACCAATCTAATTTAATGCAATGTAAAGTCATGTCGGAGATAAGATGAATCCGCGCGGAGCTCAAGTGAGCTCAAATTGAATCTGCCATCAGTCGGGGGAGACACACAGATACATCTCTGTTCGCCATGCGGTCCACCTCCTATGGTGACTCTGTGTCAAAAATGAAGGAGATTAATTGATTCATGTGGCTACCCCCCCTGCATGGCTGGAGAGTTAACACAAAGCCAGCAGGGGGAGGAGATGCGTCTTTGTATTTGTGTTTGCACAGCTTTCCTTCTGCAGACTTGTGATGCCAGGGTGCCGGGGCCTGCTCCCCACATGCTCGTACATCCCATCAGCCCATTTGGTCGTGAACACTACAAACAAGCTACTGATTGATTAGAGAAGTTAAATAGCCGCGGACCTACACGACGGTAAAAAAAAAAGCTTCTCCTGCAGAGCCTGCTGGACGCGACTAAAGACAAAGTAACCCACCTCCCGCAGCTCTGTCGTGGAAACCAGCCCGGTGTTGTTTATATTGGCTTATAGTCTGCTCAAACAGCTCTCAGCGTGTCTGCTCTTTTATGTGGATATTAATAACTTATGAGTGAGAATTTGAACAATCAAAAGGCATGCATAAGTCTGTTGTGATTGCTCTCTTAGTAGGAGGGTGTGACAATGAAAAATGGAACAAAAGAGCAAATAATAAACTATTCATGTGCAGGGCTGTGGTGAGAGCGGTGACTGTAACACTGCCACCACTTTTAAGATTACTGAGCTTTATTACGATCTTTATATACTAATTATATTTCCCTGTGAGTGTGTGTGTGTGTGTGCGGAAAATGTCCTGTGATTAATGAAATCATCAAGATAAGCATCCCCTGATACCCACAAGCCCTCTGTGTTTTTCATTGCATTCAGTCATCTAGAAAGTCTCAGTTCCAGTGCTTGAATGCAGCCTTTCAGTGTGAAACAATGGCTTCTACAGTAATTACAGACACCGCCGCTGTAACAGCGAGCCTCACACTGTCCTCTTAAGCATTCAGATCAGCTTCCAAAAAGAAAGAGGCAGCGGCGCCGGCAAATCTGAGGACCTGTGTTTTCTTTCCAGCAACATATGAAGAAAAAAAACACATTTTCCAGGTTTGTGTAATCTGACATAAACAGGTGCTTTGAAGAGAGCGCCGTCCTCGTCCTTTTGTGCGCTGCACACAATAGCGATTGTGTTTTTGTTTTTTTTTCATCTGAGGCGCATTATGCGGCTTTTCATCATCTTTTAAATACAGTGAAGGGGGATCTAGTGCCTCGCAAACACAAAGAGAGAATGTAATTGAACCTGTGGAGGCAACACTGACAGCCAAATAATACACCTGAGCGTGGCCTTTGACCTTTATCACATTGACTGACTACTTCTGTAGTTCCTTCTCTCTGCTGTGTAGACCCTTTCTGTGTCGACGTCATGATTACGTCACAGTGTTAGCTGGAGGCAAAACAAAGGAAAGACTGGAGGCAAACACATCTTGTTGTGTTGTTGGGTGCCAGAATCTCATATCACATACACATGAGATGACACTGTGATTCGAGGCGCTAGCCAGCTAAAGTATCAGCGAAACATTTCAGAGATGGAGAGTAAATGTTGCTAATATTTAGCCAATGGCTCAAGGCTACGGTTAGCAGAAGGCTAAACTATTAGCAACCCTTCCTCTCCATCTATATTGTACGACTCTCTTTTTGACTGATTTTACTGAAGGATAGTTAACTAGGCATAGATAGGCATCCAAAGATTTATATGCCCTCAATTTATCTTTACAGCACTGCTGTAGGCCAGCAGCTGGTCGGACGGCTGGCTACTTAGCTAACATAGCTTGCTAATTCCGCCATGCTGTCACGCAACACAAAAAATGAGCTGAACAAAGTTGTCACTCATCTGACAATAGCACTGTGCTTTCCTACGCTATGGTCATTTTGAGTGTCTTTGTAGTCATTTTTAGTGTCTTTATGGTCTTTTTACATCTCTTTGTGGTCATTTTGAGTGTATTTGTGGTTATTTTGAGTGACCTTGTGGTTATTTTGAGTGTCTTTGTGGTCATTTTGCATCTCTTTGTGGTCATTTTGAGTGTATTTGTGGTTATTTTGAGTGACCTTGTGGTCATTTTGAGTGTCTTCTTGGTTATTTTGAGTGTATTTGTGATCTTTTTGCATCTCTTTGTGGTCATTTTGAGTGTCTTTGTGCTTTTCTATGCTGTGAGTGTTTGGATGAAGCATTAAGTTGTTAAGTTTTTCTCATTTAACAACTGGCTAGTTTGCTAGCCCAAAAACTACGTCTTCATGTTTACCAACAGAAAAGGTCTACATTGGCACTCTCCCCTGCATATGTTAGGAAATCATCTGTCACTATCCCGTCCCTCATTTAAAAAGTGCTCAGGCAGCAGAGGGAGTACAGTATTGATAAGAAACGGAGCACAAAGTGCATAAAAGGGTCAAACAGTGAATCACCAGAGCTTATCAGCCACTCATAAAACACCGTAACTAGATGTGACATCGCTTGTAAAGCGCCACATGCAGATTAAGTGCGTCGAGCCCTCGATCAATGGATCATCAAGACTCTCCAATTAAAGAAGTGGCTGAATCCTAGAGGCTCTGTTTGGTGGTAATGATAAAAAAGTCCATTAAAGTTGCTAATTAAATGATAAGCGTAAATTAAAATACAGGTCAAGAGAATGAACTGTGGGATTTTTAAGCAGCAATATCTGCTGGTTGCAAGTGTCTGGCGTGGTGGTGGACGTGTAATGGTGGAGGTGCATTTTGCATCCATTTATGCTCATTTTGTGTCTCTTTGTGGTCATATTGAGTGCCTTGTAGTTGTTTTGAGTGTCTTTTAGTGGCCATTTTGTGTCTCTCTGTGGTAATTTGAGTGTCTATGCGGTAATTTTGAGTGTCTTTGTGGTCATTTCGCATCTCTTTGTGGTCATTTGGAGTCTCTTTGTGGTCATTTTGAGTCGCTTTATGGTCATTTTCAGTCTCTTTGTGGTGATTTTGAGTCTCTTTGTGGTAATTTTGAGCCTCTTTGTGGTCATTTTGAATGTATTTGTAGTCATTTTGTGTCTCTTTGTGGTTATTTGGAGTGTTTTTGTGGTTATTTTGAGTCACTTTGTAGACATTTTGAGTGTCTTTGTGGTCATTATATGATTTAAGCTCATGCCTAATCTACTGACTAACTTGTAGCTGTGTACAAAAATGATTGTTATGGTGCCATTTTTAATTGTAAAGGGGGATGTTCTGACTACTTTTTAGAGAGAGCAATTAATGAAGTAATAATTTACATATAGTAATTTACTTGATTACCTTTTTAAAGTAACTTACCCAACACTACATTTGAGCATACAAATTATTACATATTGCACCTTGAATGAAGTCAGGTACACAGACAGGCAAATAATATTTACACTAAATTCTGGGTTCACCTATAGTCTAGGAGGTTATGCCCACTGAGTTCTACTTTTTATTTCATTTCATCTCATTTTCTTTTTTACATCATCCACCTATGAAATAATAAAAAAATCAAGAAATAAATGTTTCATGATGTATGTGTGTGGGTGTGCTTTGAACTGAGAGAGAGGGAGAGAGAAAGAAAAGTAAGAGCGTCTATATTAAGATAATGTTAGTGTTATCAATCGGTCAAGAAGATCAGGTCATGATCGATTTATCTCTCTCTCTTTCAAGCTCATACTGTATAACAAAGGCTGGTCGTCATAACACCGCCACTACAATAGGTGGCGGTGATGCACCTCTAAGATAGTTGCCTCCTGTCATTAAACAAAACGAAGTAGTAGTCACAATCAGTCAACAATGGCGGAAGTATAGCTTTGCTGCTGCTGTTGCAATAGAGCGAACATTGACTTTCACTTCTTGGTAATATACGCTCTTTGGTGACACACCCCGCTCCGCCCAGAGTTAATTTGCTGTCGTGTATTGTTTGCCAAGTACACCGTGATTAAATTATATGCAGAAACGCGCAGAATTGTACCAATTTGTTGATGTGTTTCTCCCACGTAGACGGTGCTAAGCTGGCTAGCCCTCTTAGCTTATTAGCGCTAGCCGTGTTAGCTCCCGTCAATGCCAAGGCCTATGGAAAGGAGGCTGGGTCACGCCCCAGTAAAATCTGTCTTGCACTCACTGAAATTGAGCCAATCGCAACGCACGACCGCAGCTTCAGTTATACTGCGCATGCGTAATACCCCATTCCCCAAGACCAATGACCCAACCTCCTTCCATAGGCCTTGGTTAATGCTAGCCAAAGTTCATGGAGTTGTAAAAGTCACGTTATGACCGTGCAGTAGTCAGTTCATCAAGTATGAAGTTGGATATTTGAAGTTGGGAAATTGATATCATGGACTAGACATTATGTTAAGTTGGGGTGTTTTGAAAAGTAACGTTAATAAGTCAGTATCTTGCTCCACCTGTTTCACAAAGTTGCTTCGCGCCATTACGTAACGTTTGGGCTTTGACGAAGGTCTTCGTGTCCGACGGAAAGAGCCGAACTCGACGAGCCACAGACGTTTTACCAGCGCCTTGTAGTAAAGTTACTACCAGACCTTGTCTGTGACGGTAAACACAAGGGAAATATGTAAACTTGTGTAAAAACAATACAGAAAAGGACATTTGATTTAATAAAAGCAACTTTCCTTAGCTGCGACATTAACATAATGAAAATATATAATTATTTATTTAGATGGAAAGCTCAACTTTGTCTCTTAGAGTGCACACACACACACTGTACAAAAGAACAATACAAATGATTGGGAAGTAAATGTATTTTATGTAAATATTTGCATTGATTAAAAACAATCTTGACATTCCTAGTTTGAATTATTTATTTTAAGCTATTTTAAGCTCCCTCTCTAATATCTCCTTCATATTGTGTGTGAAAACATCTCCTTCAAACAATTGGACTTATTCAAGTTTCTTGACCAAAACCTAAATTCTACAAGATTACATTTGAACACATCATGATGACGTTATAATGTATATTTAACCACTGTAGTAGGCGTTTGTCGGTGCTTTTTTAACCATCTACAGTGGTTGAAACATGTTGGCTTTTTTAATGATTTAGCCACTATAATAAACACTTTTTAATATAATTCCTTCCTCGGTTGACACTTGTTTTAATATTTTGGAGTGCCTAGATTGCCATCGTGTCTACATTGAATAGTTTATCTTGTCTTAGTTAAAACATATACAGGTTTTGACATTAACCATGTCCTGTGGCCACCAAGTTTTATGACGTCTCTCTTGACAATGAGACTTACCTGTCTCAATGAGATTACAGTGTCCGTGTCCTAACTATAGACTGTATACTGAATGCAACGCAAGCGAGCATCAGTGACAAAATCAGTTTGATTAAATTGTTTTCTGTCTATTCTGAGTTTTCCCCGTTTTCCAAGAACACCCGTCATGTTTTTGCCCTACGGATGAGTACACAGAGCAACCAGTTATCTCTCTTCCCAAACTATTTGATGTATTTAATTTAATGAAAATTCGATAATCATGACCCATCCTGGATACAAATGCTGTTTAAATAATTATAGTAATTAAGTAGTCAGCTTACTGTGTTGATTTTAAATCTTTTTATACATAACATATGGAAAAACATTTTAAAACTACAGTAGGCTTATGATAATTCAGTTTTTGTTTTGTTTTTTTACTTTACTTGTGATACTTTGTCTTGCGGCAACCCGTCTGCTGTCCGGCTGGATACCTGAGGCTGGTGCTGCGTGCACATTGAAATCATGACAGGGAGAAAAAAAAAAAGAGTAATTTCCTCTGAATGAAAAACAAATGCGCACAGGTAAAGCAGCTGTAGTTGAAGCTGCTCTCGTCATGTGGATTGATAATGCCTGATCACATAGTGCCCCCAAAGCCTGTGTTCCTGCAATAGAGGTAGCTGCAGATTCAGGACCGTATGTCTGGGACCCTAGTTTTTCATGAAGCCTGTCACACTGTCTTCAGTGTAAATGCTTGTTTAATAGTCATTGATTTACCATTTTAATTGAGTTGAAATAATCTCAATAATTAAGCTGTGCTGACTGCCTGTTTACCCCCAATACGTGTTATCAGCCAGTCAAATGTCAACGACATGTCTTTTTCATTTCTATTTTCTCTCTCTCAGTAGTCGTCAAGACCTTTAG
This sequence comes from Sebastiscus albofasciatus, assembly GCA_916701655.1. NCBI lineage: Eukaryota > Metazoa > Chordata > Actinopteri > Perciformes > Sebastidae > Sebastiscus > Sebastiscus albofasciatus. The sequence continues at coordinate 146,640 of CAKAOI010052289.1, read as the reverse complement.
CGGTTCTGTCGTCCTCAGCTGTACAAACAGGGAGGCAGTTTGCAAAGGTAAGTTACATAACAAACATTACTTATTTTAATCCAAACTAGGGATGCACCGATACCAGTATCGGGTATCGGGTCCAATACTGTGCTCATGTACTCGTACTCGCAAAACGGCTCCGATACAACTGCAACGATACCACTTTACGGAAGAGTCTTATCGCACACGCTCACGCACCACCTCCCCAACGATGCGGGCAAGATGGGACTATCTGAACCTCAGCCGGCGCGCGCCGGCCCTCACTTTCATTGCGCCACAGGGTTTTGCTTACACCCTCTGACTCGCGCATACGTTAGACTCTTTGGTCCGTGTTTCAAGACGGGTCGGGTGGGTTGCAGACATCACCGCAGACCTCTGGCTCCTTTTACGTGGGCCGAGCCCTGCCCTGGGGGCACGACGCGGTTGAGGCGCTCAGAGGACAGTCTGCAGGGGGTTTGTCCCATCCCTGGCGGGGAGAGAGGGCGCAGTGAGCCCTTTGTCCACAGCCCCGGGAAGCACCTTCACCCCGAGCCTTTCCAAGCAGACCTAGAGCCGGTCGCGGCGCACCGCCTCGTATGCGGAACTCCCCAGCCTGCCGTGTGTCGCTCACACCCTCCAGCTGGCTGTTAACAAAGGTCTTTTGGCACAGAGAAGTACTCGTATCGGTACTCGGTATTGGCGAGTACCCAAATGTAAGTTCTTGTACTTGTACTTGGTCTGAAAAAAGTGGTATCGGTGCATCCCTAATCCAAACCATGATCCTTTCTTTCCTAAACCTAACAAAGTCATTTTGTTGCCTAAATCTAAATTGTTTCCGTGGTGGCGGTACATTTATTCCTCACATTTATATCAAACCAAATTTCATAAAAATCTGTTTAGAATGAAGCGAATTACAGTCGATTTTGTAGAGAAGTCTGTATTTCTCAATACACCATATATCGTTTACTTGCGGATCTTGACCACTCCAACGCCAAATTCACACCAGAGCAGTGGCGGCCTGCGGTGAGCTGCCAAACAATGTTTATGAAAAGCTGCCGTGGCCGCTCCCGAGCTCGGCTAGCTGTGGCCGTTTGCTTCTGCGGCGGCCAATGAGGTATCTTAACCTACAGTATACTTCAGCTATGCACTGATGGTGTCTGTGTCTTTGTCTCACGGACCCAGGGATGGCAAATTCATGGTCAGCTGACCAAGTCTGCTCATAGCTAAAGGTCAATGCACTTGAAGACATCGTATCATCATTCATCAGTGAGTTTTGGATATATTCTACATATATATACAGTATATATATATTCCAGTGCCTGAGATGTCCTGTTAAGACCCTGACTCACTAAAAGTGTCTGAAACATCTTCAGCTTTACCATGAAAATGAGAGCAATCTGTGAAAATTGATCGTTGTCCTCGACAGTATTCAAGATGCAAGTCTTTAAAACATCACATTCGCCTGCATCATCACAGTAATCACTGTAGTGATTCATCATTTCGACAAGAATTGAGTCCACTGCCTGATGATAGAAACCGGGGCTGCGGTCGGAAACTCTTTTTTTTTTGAGTGAAATGACCAGGAAGTATCTGAGTAGCAGTCATAATAAGAGCTGGTTGGATTCTCTAAATCCTAAGGAAAGGTGCCTCAGTGCTTCCTTTCTTATCTCCTTTAGCATAGGATACAATGACCGGACCATCCTTTATGAAAGTAGAGGAGATATGAACGTCCCACATTTCCTTGCAGCCGCAAAAATGTAATATGACACACCATATGGCCATTCATGAAAACAAACCATCATGCCTATCTTGCATAGACTTTCATAGTCATATACTAATTGGGATTCATGTTGATAAATATGAGCAGATAGTGACAACCATTTCATTTCTCTATATGTAAGCATCAGTTTAAAAAAACAAGGAAGATGGATCTATAATAAATAAACCGTAAAAAAAGCGAAATATGTTAAATAGCCAGACTGAACGGTTGATAGGAAATATTGATACTGAACATTTTAATTGATATTGCACATGAGTGAATTCTCAGTTTTGGTGTGTGCGGTCTACTGGAGCAGTGTTGATGTGAAGTGTTCCAGCAGCAGAAGGACTTGCGGTATCTCTTCCTTCACACATCGCGGGTGAAGCAGCCTGTCACTGAAGGAGCTGTGTATAAACAATATGGTAAGAACGCATGGGAAAAAAGATGCATTTGAGTAACGTAAATTTTGGGGATCAATATTATATATTTCCCGTCTCTCCTCGTTGATGATCCTGTTTGTCTGACTTCACTATGAGCTGTTAGAATAAATAGTTTAAACCTGCTGTATCTTATAAAGTAAACTAACAGAACATAAACAACTAAATCAAAGTTGTATTGTTCAATAATATTGTAATAGTGGTACGAGTTAGTATTTTTGTCCAGTGCTTTAAGAGCTGGTTTAAAGGCTAAAGCCTCGCCTAGCATACTGCAAAATACATCGCTTTAACCGTCACATACTGCATACTACTGAGGAACGCAGTATGTACTGTACACTGCATACTTTGTTCGTCAGTAGTATGTAGTAGGCGGTTTCGAATACAGCCTCTGTGTGCGCGGCACTGAGAGACGGCACTCGGCAGTCTGCTAGCTTGTTGCTCTCGCTATCAATATTAGCTGCTCTGATTCAACAATGTCAGGCAAATATGTGCGTGTAGGCTGAAATTCAATTGTGGTGGTGTTCTGTTGGGAGATGCAGTGGCTTAAAGTTAAACCTACAAAGAGAAGAAGAGCTATGAGTAAGGAAAAGTAACTAAAGGCTAATTCATGCAGTGTAGAAATCCATAGTGCCCTGCCTTAGAGCTGCTATGTGTATTTTATAGATTACAGCACACTTGTAATGCACTGCAGAAGGATTTCTGTTTTGGTTTTGTAATGATTATATACTGAGGGGGGTCACACAGATACTGGTATTGAAAAGATGCAGCTTTTTATATTGTAGACTGTTGTAGTCTAATTTTTGAAACACTTTTCTAAATAAAAAAGGAGTTCAGATTGATCTGACTGCTTGTATTAATTAATGAAAAAGTAGACACGTGCAGTAATAAAGAAAACTGAGGATGCAATACATTTGAATCGTTGATAGGTGAATGTCCCAATTTCCGGTCAAATAATGGCCTGTCTGTGTTTATTGATCTTAAAAAGAATTGATAGACAGGCTATACAAAGAATGACATCATCATGCACGCTCCACGACACCCTGTGTGTGTGTGTGTGTGTGTGTGTGTGTTCAGCTGTGTCGCTCTCAGAACCAATTAAAGAGTAGGTGAGAAAGTGAGCAAATGAGTATTGAAAACGTTTCAATTCAGAATCGATATGTCATCTGATCGTCTCTTGTGATCGCATTTAGAGACCACCAATCAAAGTGTTTAGAATGAATATTGGCTGATATCGATTAGTGACTGATTGATTGGAGAATCCCTACTAGATATTGTCTCATTTTAGATATAGTGATATGGCATGTGTTATCTTTCCCAGTCTTTAATGGCTGTGTTACAGTAAACTGATGCAGTGTTCTAAAAGTCCAAGAACAGTGCTCTAACAGACAAACTAAAATACTGTGGTACTATTGTTAAGTATAGGTTAGGTTAGGTATTAGGTATAACTTGTTTTTGTTGTATTACATTAGTGCCCCAAAAAACTTGTATGAATTCTGGTGAGCAAATGATTTCAAGTGTCTTTTTGAGTGGCTTTGTAGTCATTTTATGTCTTTTTGTGACATTGTTGTGTCTCTTTACGGTCATTTTGTGTCTAGTTGTGGTCACTTTGTGTCTCGTTGTGGTCACTTCAAGTGTCTTTCTGGTCATTTTGCGTCTCGTGGTCATTTTGAGTGTGCTTGTGGTCATTTTGTGTTATGGTGGTCATTTTGAGTGTGCTTGTGGTCATTTTGTGTTATGGTGGTCATTTTGAGTGTGCTTGTGGTCATTTTGAGTCTCTTTATTGTCATTTTGATTGTCTTTCTGGTCATTTTGCATCTCGTTGTGGTCATTTTGAGTCTCCTTGTGGTCATTTTGAGTCTCTTTATGGTCATTTTGATTGTCTTTCTGGTCATTTTGCATCTCGTTGTGGTCATTTTGAGTTTCTTTGTGGTCGTTTTGAGTGTAGTTCTGGTCATTTTGAGTGTGGTAGTGGTCATTTTGAGTCTCTTTGTGGTCATTTTGAGTCTTTTTGTGGTCATTTTGAGTAAAGATGCACCGATCCACCTTTTTTCAGTTGCGATCCGATTCCGATACCTGATTTTGGATATCTGCTGATATAATCCCGATACCAGAGCTCTTTCTGCATAAAATTCGCATTACATTAATTTGCTTTAAATTTAAATGTATTACAAAGCAATTTGAAATGTAGGTTAGCAGGTTTCACATACAAACAGCAGGTTTAGGAATGCAAATCGCTGTGGCAACTCCTTTTAGTGTTTTGAAAAACATGAACAAATCAAGTCCACAGCAGTATACATAGTTCAAAAGTAAGAATTTCAAAGAGTGCAGATGCAAATTGACTCCTTCAAAAGGTTTTCAAAGTGAATATTTCAATATCAAGTGCAAGAATTGTGTAAATAGCTATCTACGCTATCAAAAAAAAAACATCAAATAAGTTAAAAACAACAATGTGCATGGCTGCTTGCTTCAATTCTACTGCTCAAAGGCCGACTAAGACCAAAAGAAGAGCACACATTACACCTATTTTAAAGTCTTTACACTGGTTACCTGTCTGTTTCGTATCAATTTTAAATGCTTTTATTATTTTTTAAGGCACCGCATGGCCGTACACCAGACTAGCTCTCAGAGATGTTTTTGGTTTATGAACCAGGAAGACCCTTCAGATCCTCTGGTTCTTCTCTTTTAGCTGTTCTACAGAGCAGAACATTTGGCAATGCTGCTTTCAGCCATGGCGCTCTGAGCCGCTGGAACAGCGATCTGAGAGGAGCTGAAAACTTTGATATTTTTAAACATAAACTAAAAACTCTATTTATTCTGGCTTTTATGTAGCGTTTTATCATTTTGTTTTTTAAAATTTTGTTTTCTTATTTATACTATTTATACTAATATCTTTATATACCCCCACAACAACGTAGTCGGGGTATATAACGCGCCGCATGTCCGTCTGTCCGTCCGTTCGCATGTCAGACTTTCGTTACCAGAGCAGAACTCGAAGACTATTTCACTTAGGAACTTCAAAGTTGGTATGATGGTTGACAGTGTGGTCAAGTTGTGCCTTTTGGGGGTTAGAAGTCCAGGGTGCCCAACATTTTTGACATTTTTCCAAAAGGGCAAAACCTTTGGCCCTACTTTAGCAGGGGTCAAGAAGTGAGCGTGGGGTATGTGAGCCAAGCTCACTTTTGCCTTTTTTACTCATAGTCTCTTTCAACATTTTACTACTTTGAGTAACTGTTGATGATTATTACACGGCTGGGTTAAATACTCGATTCTGATTGGTCAATCATGGCGTTCTGCAGTCTGTAATTTCTCTATAACAGACCGTTGCTATGTATAACAAACCGTTGCTATGTATAACAGACCGTTGCTATGTATAACAGACCGTTGCTATGAGCGCAGTTCTGATGTCGGACTCTGGTGGACTGTTTTTGTGTCAAAATATTGATTTCTTCAGTAAGTAGCCGTGTTTTAAGCGGGGTAATGAACAGCTAGTGGCTCATTGTTGTGAAAGAAACCCCGACAGGGCGATGAGAGACCCAGACGCGACAGCACGGCTCGCCGTACATTATCCCTTACTTTATGACATTTGTCAGTTGCTTGTAAAGCACTTTGAAGTGCATTTGATTTGTTCGAACGGTGCTTTATAGATAAAGTTTGATTGATTGATTCATCCGATCGGGACAAATCAAGTAGGGCTGTAATGCAACAACTGTAAGGTTTTCAAATTGAATATTTGAAGTAAAAGTGCAAGAACTGTGTAGACAAATAAATATCTAATATAACTGTTGTAAAAAAAAAAAAACCTGCTTGTTAAATCTGAATAGGACAAATCGGGGCTATATTGTAGTGCAGCAGCAACATCTGTAAAGAAACAGCAGCATGAAGTCCAAGAGAAAGTGGTGGAAAGGGACCTGGATTAATTAGCAGGAAAACACCTGACTGAGTGAACTGGGGCTTTAAAAATGCCACTTAAACATTGGCAGATTCCTTTTGAGGAAAATCTGCATTTTTGCTCTGCTGTCAGTCGATTCCTCTTTTCATCCACAGTGTTGGATGCAACACTAAACAATCTTTGACTTTTGGCACTGAGGAACTTAACCACAATGGCAGAAGGATAGGAAAGACGGCATGGTTGTTTACCCAGCACTGGAAAGGGATCGTTGGTTCTCTAAAACATGTTTGCATGTGAACCACAGCACTCTTTGTACTCCCTGATCTGGGCTCACCGTGCTCCTCCTGAATGTTGTTGTACAGACTCATAAAGCTGCTCCTGCTTTGGCTCGTGTTTTGACCAGCTGCTTCCAAGCGAGGCACCTTTTCTGCCGGCTCTTGTTTCTCAGTGATGCTGATTCTTCAGTTGATGATGACCCGTGCAGTGTTTCCTCCGTCTTCTCAGTCTCTCGTGTCAGGGCAGACTTGGCAGTGTTTTCACCTCCTGTAAAGTATCTGACACAAAATAAAATGGGTTGAGCACAACTACAGTGGAGCCAAAGACTTGACAGCACAAGTCAAATCGTGTGAAAATAAACATGTTTCAACTGAAATTGTAAATCTAATCTCTCTCTACCTCCCTCCTTCTTTCCTTACTCCTCTTTCTCTGACTCTCTCTCTCCCTTCTACTTTCCTTACCTCTCTCTCTCTCTCTCTCTCTCTCCTCTCTCTCTCTCTCTCTCTCTCTCTCTGAAAATGTATTTATTAGAATAAAAAGGCCTTGAGATGAGTACTACTCATCAGTAGGATACAATACAGTATAGTAAACCAGTGGTTCTCAACCTTTTTGTGTCGCAGTCCCCCAGAATAATCAGATTGGAGTTTGCGACCTCCCCGCCCGGCGTAGACAGTTGTTTTGATGCGCCAAGGACGCAGACTGCTCCAAATGATTATACATTTATATACAAATCTCCATTTTAAGGTAGAAATCAACATGTATTTTTGGTTTTGCAACACTTCACATTTTCCATTTAAAATGTAGCCAACATTACTGCATTAATAAAAAAAAAAAATCAGTCTTACCTGTTTTCGTATCGAGGGTCCAGTAAAGTGGTAACCGAGTAGAGATCATCTTCAATGCTGCTGAATCTTCTGCCTGTATGTCTAAACTCTAAAATGGAATTCAGTTAGACAAAAACTAGACAGACTACTCTCGTTGTAGAACTGTTTCATTACTAATTAATTAATAAGTTAAATTATGCTACAACATTTTTTAAATGCACTTAAAATGTTATTTTTACATATTTAAAATTCATTAAAACATCAGACTATGGACTCTGTGTGACTCTTTGTGCTCATTTTTACTCTCTTTGAGAGTGTTTTGTGTCTCTGTGGTTATTTTTAGTATTGTTGTGGTCATTTTGAGACTCTTCGTGGTCATTTTGAATATCTCTGTGGTCGTTTTGATTCTCTTTGTAGTCATTTTGAGTCTCTTTGTGGTAATTTTGAGTGTCTTGTGGTCATTTTTAGTATCTTTGTGGTCATTTTGAGTCTCTTTATGGTAATTTTGAATTTCTTAGTGGTCATTTTGTGTTTTTGTAACTTGTAGTCATTTTGAGTTTCCTTCATGACCACAGATGACAAAATGACTAGCATTTTGAGTCTCTTCATGGTAATTTTAAGTATTTTTGAGATCATTTTGCATCTTCCTGTGGTCATTATGAGTCTCCTGTACCCAGCAATCCATCCATGATGCTAACTAGTGGTGTGCTAGTTCTCCATTAGTGACTGCCTGCTTGCATGTATGATGGCTAGACGGCTGTGCTCCTCTTTTCTCTGTATGCAGCAGAGACGGAGATGAGGGGTCGGGTCTTGCCCCTGGTAATGTAATACACACACACAGACACCTCACTCTCTCTTTCCACTCTTACCACATCCATGTCATACACACACACATAAACATGTAAAAAGCAGCTGAAGTGGAGCTATCAGTTTATGAAGGGCGTATTGTTTTTGGACCGAATCCCCTCAAAATGTGAGTCGGATTCATAGTTTTGTATCAATGGAGCCGTTTTGAACACTATTGTATGGATTTCTGATACGTATGGGTTCATCTTTAAACCCCTACTAACTAGCCATCACCTTCTGACTCTGGTAGGGCGGGCAAAAAAACAACAAAAAAAACAGATCTCTCCAAAAAGCAGGGTTGTTAAGCAACAACATATTTTATTTACTTTCCTGTTTTATACACTATTTAGAAAATAAAACACATTGAATAAATACAAATTTAGAAAGCGACTTGATTTTTCGCCGTATTCTCACAGCAACACGTGGTTATTCTTACGGAGCTCTGTCGGGACTAGCGGAGGGAATTCGCGTTGCAGAATCCGTCCTAAAGCAGACTTGGGCCACACACTGCAATGAAACACTTAAGACTGAGCATGCAGATGCTGAAGAGGTCCCCATTTACAGACACAGAGAGGATGGATTGGCACATTGAGAAGACGTTGAGAACATCTAGAAACACCCGGTGGGGGGAGAAGGAGGAGGAAAAAAACATCTATATACACAGAAAATAAATAAAGAGAAATTAGGTCCAAAACAACTCTACTGTACAGATATGTCCATCGGATGTGACAGACTTTCTCTCACCCTCGGTTTACCTTCAGTCGTCAGCCTCGCCAAAGATAAAGTTCAAATATAGTACAGTACGACATGGGATGTTCACCAACAGCAGATTGCACCATTTACAGTGTTACAAACAAACACAAAATATCACCCAGTGGTTTCAACTGTAGTTCCCTTTCAGTGTTTGTTCATAGTAAGGCAGGATACAGCTGAGCTCTTTGAATCCTGTCGTCGAGGTGCACGACAGGTAGTCCGGCTGCCTTGTCAGTGGTCGTATAGAAAATGAACTCTACTCCTGTTAAGTCTCCTCTGGTTTTGGCAGATGTACTGTAAAGTGGCACTAAAAGAGTACAGGTTGGATCAGAGCGCCGAGGGAAAGCAAAAAGGGTGTCAGTAGTATGTTACAAGTTGTCCAGTGAGCTTTCTTAATCAGTCTTTATGTTTCATCCAGGCATGGCGAAGAAAACAACCAGAGCTGTATACATGGACTAAGGAGGGCCGGAGCACAGATCCAGGATCTAGACCTTTCTCCTCGAGGAGGGACGTGAGGTGAGGTATTGGTGCTATCTGACTTCCAGGCAGTCCAGGTACTCTTGGGCCAGGTCATAGCAGAACCGGTACTGCTCCTAGAACAAGCACACACATTCAACAAGATTAGTTTCCATATCAACAGTAAATGATTTGCATGAACTACAAATGTTTCCCTTCAGTGTTCTATCCGTTGTGATATTCAGAAGTCATTTAGTGATCAAATATTGTAATTACAATTAATTACTGGTGTCCGCTTTTCCTCCACCAGCTTAATTTACCTCAGTTAAAGGATAATAAATCTAGAGATATTCTGTATTGGTCTTATCCCATGTGCAGTCCACCCGTGCTGTTTAATTCAAGGTGCTTCCTGACGTGCCTTGCCGTTACTAAGCAACCAAAACCCGCACATTGCGATGACGTTTTAGTAATTTAGCAGTAAGCCTTTACTGACCAGACTAAACTAAACAAAGAAATAATGGATTCCCAGCATCATAAATCACCATCACAGCAGCTTTACTGCTTGATCTGTCAGTGGAAAAAGTCTTCTGTGAGGCTGACCTTTCAAACCTATGTTGTGACGTCCTTGGACGGAAAGGGTGAAGCAATTCCTGTTAGAGCTGGTTGGTTAAATCTCGTCACATGACCTGCGGTGCGCTTTCTGTGTTTGAAAATGTTAAGATTTTTCCATCAAACGCGACGAGGCTGCTCCCGCATTTGAGCATGCCGTCCGTTGCTCTTTACATTGACAATGTATTTGTGCGCGCATAATTGGTCAACTTTGTGATTAAAGGACGACCTGCTCCACCTCCTGAGTCACAGCCACCTGTAATAATAACTTTCGAAACAGGGTCACAAAGTACCTCACAAATAATACAAAATAACAAACGTATCAAACAAAAAAAGCAAGTATAAGAGTGTTTTCGTAGCCATTTAAAAGAAATTAGCGAGGTTGTGAAGTATTGTGTGTGTATCCAAAGCCTGATATATCTTAATCTCACATACACCATCCTGGTAAATACAACAAATGTGTGTTAATACGTTGCTGAAAATAGTAATATATAGTTTCCAGCTGTACACACATTACTACATTACTGCGATGGCATCTCCCTACAATGCGCACACGTTTGAATGCAAGCTGTACTAAAAGAAATGTTACAATGTTCTACTTTTACCTTTACTCTCTATGTAACGTTACTTTTGACAACGATGTCTAGGAATTGGGGAAGAACCTGAGCAGTCCTCAGCTGCCTAACGTTAGCCTGACATGGTGAAACAAGTAACATCAGCTAAGATAACACAGCTTAGCTAACAATGTCAGTGGGCTGAGACAATGTTTCAGGTCTGAGGTTGTCTCAGAATAAATTAACTCAACCAACTGCAGCGTTATTGTGAAATATAACGTTAATTGCTCTAACTATGGCAACCTTATGACCCCAAAGTAAACATTTATCAGTCGGCAGAATCACAAACAGAACGCTTACAAAGTGTCTGCTGAGCGTTCTAACTGTGTCTAGAATGAGTCTCAGCCGAATGAGTCGTGGTTGCTCGTAGTAATGGCAGCTGGGTTCTTGTAAAAGCCTTCAGTTTTACTTGAATCAATATTAAATACTTACTCATCTGTGTACCTACTCCAACCCTTTATGTAAGTTACTACGAGCAACCACGGACACATTCTGCTGAAAGTCACCAGTGAACACGGTTAGCAGACAAAGTCAGTTGTGTTAACAATACGTATTTTGTAGAGGTTAAATTAATGAGACATAAGTGAGCTTTAGAGGGTGCTGGTGGTGTATATTTATATATACTATATATACATTTGAATATAGCTAGGCTAGCTGTTTCCCCTCCGCTTCCAGTCTTTGTGCTAGGCTAAACTAACCATCATCTGGCTGTAGCTTCATATTTAATGGACAAATACATCAGCGGTATCGATCTTCTTATGCAACTCTCGGCAGGAAAGTAAATAAATGCATTTCCCAAAAATGCCTAACTCTTCCTTTAAAGAAGTACAGCCGTGTCTAGAAGGTAACCTGTAAATAGTTACGGTTAGTTTAGGTTGTTGGGCAGCGAGTCTCGTGAGAGTTTTTGCAAGTTACCTTCTAGACACAACCGAGACTAACATCTTCAATAGGAACCAGTGGGCTTGGGTCTGCGTGCCACAGACTGGGTAGGAATTGACAGAGAACGCACTGTAGGTTTGTTTTTTTTCTTCATGGGATTTGTTGACCATAGCACAAACATGGAATACCTCCAGCCTTATCCTTTAAACCTTTTGGCAGTATCAGACAAGAGAGGGTCAAAAACACTATACTTCTGCTATACAAACAAACACACAAAGCTGTGATGAGTCATTTGCTGTGTATTCATGTGTGTTATCTTTTTACTCAAAAGCCACCATAGCTCTTGTATAGCTGCTGGTCTGTTAAGGTTACTGTGGGTGGACAGATTGGTAACGCTGTCTCCTCCACAGTGGATTTGTCCCTGTATGACGGCTGAATGTCAGAGCTAAAAAATGGATTTAGGAAAGACTAGCTCCTTGAATCTGAGGGACTGACACCAAAACATGAGGTTTACTGTCGATGCTTCAGATCACAAATACATACATTTTCTGCTATAAAATGTGAAGTAGTTGTTTGACCAGTTATTATGGAGATAATCAGAATACACCATTAAGGCAAAATACATAAACACTAGAGGATTCTAAATGTTTTTTAAAAGGTGTTCAGACTGAATGTGAAGCTAATTTACAGCTGTGTTAGCTAGCTATGCACCGACTGTGAATTTGCTCAGACTCTGACTTAGCGTTGAGGCGACTGTCTGTGCCGGTTTACGGCGAATTTCAAAGCGTTGGGTAGCAAAAGAGCAGCCAAACTGTCTGTGCAGTGTTCTTGTGATTTGTCTGAGTATTTCTGATCTGTTTTGTCCATCAACACTGATGCATAGGATTGATTTGCACCAGGTTACAGCTTTCTCTCTCTTTGTAGTAATGTAATAAAGTAGTAGTGTTTATTGGCCATCAAACCTCGCATTCATGTGTGTATTATCGCAATGAAGTCTGGAGTATTAAATGCTTCAGGTCGCATTTACGCCCATGAGATGCGAGCCTGCACGGAGCCGGTGTATAGATTGACATGAGAGTACCTGTTGCGTCACGGAGAAAAACACGACTTGTGGGTCTAGAGATGGGTTCAGCCTGACTTCATGTTTTTGTTGGCCAATTTATTTTAGGGGGTTGTTTTGTTTTGTTATAACCAAAATAGAAACGTGGTAGCTCCAGCAACGCTTCTTATTAGCGTTTTTTTTCCTGACAATCTACACAATGGGCCTTTAGAACAGTTGTTATTTCCGTAAGTCGACTTACAGCCCCCTGTACAGCCGTGCTGCTCGCATCCACACTTGTTTGTCATTTTTCTGTTGTTATTTTCCATGGGTGTAGCGAGGTAGCTAGCTATGCAAGAAGGCGATGCACTAATTCAGAGGTGCGGAACCAATCAAACCCCGTTTCTAGACCGCAAGCATATCAGATACCTTTTTCTCTCGTGCGTCTGTTGCAACAGATACACTCTCATGTTAACTATGCAGCTGTCTACACCGCCTCTGTGCGTCTCACGGGCGTAACCGCGACCTGAAGCTTCAAGACTACTTTTTTTCCAATAATACGTATGTAATCGCAAAGTTGATGGCCAATAAACACTACTACTTTACTACTAATTTACTACATACTGTATATTAGGGTTTTATCATATCTTCTATTTTCTCATTATCTTACATTGTTCTTTGATTGTATTGTTTCCAATGGCATGTTTTCCCATTTATTGCTGTTTGTTTATTGATTCTATTTTGAAAAGTGGTATACAAATAAAGTTTTCTTTCAAACTCTCAAGCATTATCAAGAGAACATTCATTGTTTAGTGTGAGATCATCATCCAGCGGTCAAATTAGTGGACTCAAAGAATGCTGCAAGCTGTTGCAAATGAGTCATATTCATCAGTGTTGATGGAAAAATAGATCAGGAACACTCAGACAAATCACAGGAAAACTGCACCTACACAGAAAGTTTGTCTGCTCGACACGTTGAAATTCACAGACGAGACAGAGCACTCGCCTCATAGTCGTCAACGCCGTCTAGACCGCGAGCGCTACGCCAGCGTCGTGCCCTCAACATGGGGTCACTCTGACTGAGCTTATCAAAACCCCCCCCGCTATTTCCCTTCCGTCTCTCCTTTTCCTTGTTATATTATGTTCTTAAATTGGGAGTTAAATGGCCTCAGGATAAGAGCAAATCTATCGCTCAACTTGACACATTTTCTCAATCTGTGCCACCTTGAGAAAATCTGTATCAATTTGTGCCTATTTGCTGCTTTCTGTTGACTTAGTGTGCATCTATAATTTAATTTCCATTCAGTCTCAACACACCTTTACTGTGGAATTTTACATCTTTTTCTAAATAGATATATCAAATAAGAGAAACAAGTAGTAAAAACACGTTTTGATTTATGGAAAGTGGCTCATGCAATTTCTCTCTCTCCACTTCCCTGACATCCCCCCGTCTGAGGCAGCAGCAGCAGCGTAGTATAATATAATATGTTTCAGTAAAGAGAGATAAAGATCCCCGCTTGCTCACCATTGTCTCCACCATGTTTGGCTTCGAGTTGCGCAGCGTTTTGGCAGCAAAGAACACGTCCACCATGCTGTGATGACGAATCATTTCCAGGATCATGGTGCTGGCGCAGAACGTACCGCTTCGACCGCCGCCATTCCTGCTCCAGAGAGGACGAACACACACAAACATACAGGATATAGGAAGCGTAAAGACACGAGTGACCTAATAACGATGTGGTACAGCAGCTCAGACAGCCTCTCGAAGGGGGGATGCTACAGAGTGAAATGTCACAGTTTGACTGAGCACAGATCAAGCATGCTGTCAGAAAAAGGCCAACTGGCAGACTTTCAAGATGAATATCGGAGTAAAGTTCTCATTAAAATACAGGAGCGGGGAACTTAATCAGATATGAGATGTCTAACACGCAGCCTGACCTCCAGAGATCAAAGGGCCCTGACATGGAGACGGGGGGACAAATCTAATGGAAGGCAGGCGCCTCTAAAGACACACACACTTAGAAAGTTTGCATACTTTTCAGTTATTAAATCCCATCAACTGTGACCATGGCGACTCTTAAAGGGATAGTTTGAGTGTTTTTTGAAGTGGAGTTGTATGAGGTACTTATCCATAGTCGATGTATTACCTACAGTAGATGACAGTCTGCATGCCTCTAGTTTAGAGAAACAGACAGGAGTACCAGCACGGAAGCAAAGCAATGTACTGCTGTGGACAGGGGCAGCAGAAAAACATATTTAAGATACCTCACCTAAAAAAACAATATCAGATTAAGTGTATTTAGAATATTTTCATCACCTCACCTTCCCATCAGACAGCCCTTTCCGACGGAGAGCTGAAGTCACCAGACTCCATTGAAAAAAACCTGTAGTTTTACCTCACGGAACACGGGGGTTGCTGGTCTACCGCTGCCTCGATTGGTTCATTTGTTTGTGTTATTCTGTGACTTTGTGTGTCTGTGTTTTAAAGGGTAAGTTCAGATTCACCAAAGTCACATATTAACACAGACAAACTGACCGATCGAGGCAGCGGTAGAACAGCAACTCCTGCGTTCTGTCAGGTAAAATTATTATTTTTTTCAATGGAGTCTGGTGGCTTTGGTGAGAGCATACATAGCTGCTTCAGTTCCTCGTCGGAAACATACATAAGACCGTATGGCCTTCTCACGGCAAGGTAAACTTGCAAAAATCAAAAAAATATAGTGTACACTTTTGTTTTGCTGCTGCCCCCGTCTACAGCAGTACATTGCTTTGGTTTACTGTAAGTAATCACGCCGACTATGGATAAATACCTCATACAATCCCACTTCAAAACACCCGAACTATCCCTTAAAACATCAGTAATGAGTAATGAATACTATGATTGCAGTATGGCATCTCATCCATCCTTCAATGGAGTCTGAACGTTGTTTCTAATGCATTTCCATTAGGACAAAAATAACATTTATGAGGTGAATTCATAATAGTTATTTCCAGGGTCGGGCAAAATATGGCCAAAATCATCACGATATATTAATTTCATATCTGGATAACGATATATATTTATCATGATATAGCATGTTTTCTGGTAATTCCATTAATAAATAGTCTATATGAAATAACCATACAGTAAAGCCTATTTTATTTGTATTAAATACTTGACAAATGAAAAGTACTGAGTTTCTCATTTTAAGAAATTGAGTGCACAATTAACAGTTTTAAGTGAAATTATTGAGAGAAAATAAATAAATATAAAAATAAATATAGCGATAGAAACGATCTAGACATTTTGATATTGTTTTGATGATACAGTATATATCGTGCCCAGCCCTAGTTTTGTCACATCAATGTCACATGACCATAGACTGCAGCTGAAGTCTAACAACACACATGATGTATGTTTGAGATGTATGTAAGTGGACTCACAGGCAGTGGACGATGGTGCGTCCCTCTCCACACTCCATCTGCCAGTTGTGGACCTGAGCCAAAAGGCTGAGGAAGGCTTTCTTGGAGTCGGGCACGTCGCGGTACGGGGACCAGCGCAGGAACTGGAAGTGACGAACCACCAGCTGACCTTCCTGAAGCTTTAGAGAGCAAGAGTTATGGAGAGGGAGGAAGAAGTGAGAAGAGTTTTATATATTTTTTTCCCCAATATAAGATATCATATATATGCATTAAACCCACCGCATACGCTCCCACACATCACAAACTCATTCAGACATCTATCTGGTTTTCAGCCAGAGGGGATTCTGTCAACACTTCAAACCGGCTCGAGTTCAACTGTGGAGCTCCTGTTCTCAACTTCTGATTGGCTGGTAAAGTTTGCAGTGTGGCAGTGTACTGAGACCGACCACAGTAGAGTGAGACGTTATAGAACTGAATGTAAACAGAGACCACCGTGCCATCAGAAGTATCAACACGGCATTTTTATGAAGTGATATTTACATTTTTTGTCCTTTTGTTTCATTGTTCTTCTTCATGTCATTCTTTTAATGTGTTTGTTATTGTGATTGTTCCATATTAAACCTGCATTAATTCATCTTTTGGCCATGCTAAATGCTCTGCTATGTTCACCAGTTAGTATCTACCTTCATCTACCTTCATCTGTGTGGCGTTTGGTGTTGGGCAGGTAGCGTACAATGACTGTAACAGAGCTTTTTACTACTGGACACACGGTTGATGGCAGCGGTGAGGGAATAAAAGCTGATTTCTTTTTATATATATATATACTGTATATATGAACCTGTATTATTTACATGGCTAGCAGTCTTCTTCGTTCCTACCTTAGGTGGCACATTACTACCTTTCTATGCACAGAATAGCGTACATGCACACAAAACAAAAACAAAACAGAGACTGCTCCATAGCACTTCTAGTAGGCTTGCCGTGGTAGTCGGGGTTACCGGTGTTACACTGTGTTTGGGCATTCACTGATTACATCACTTGCCTCCCGCCCCACCATCATTTTGCTCTTTTTAATAGAAATAAAACACATTTAGTAGAGTTGGGTCCATTTCCAGTTTTGCCGGTCAACTGCGACACGTAGTGGTACATTTCAGTATACCGGTATGGTGTTGTGGCTCAATATCAAACAGGTTTGAACATTTTTTACACCGAATCAACTCTAACATTTATTTAATTTTTGCGTATCAGTACGTAGTCGTACGACGGACACTACAAACTGAAAGTAAAAGTGTCTGCTCCATACGAAGTCTCAGCTCAGAGTAGTAGGGGTCCGATTTCAAACGGTACGAGAGAGAGTTGACAGACGATGGCGGAGGATTTGGTGTCAAAGCGAAAACCAAAAGCGCCTATTCGGCAATATTTGGATTTAAACCCAACGCTATAGTGCAGGGGTCTGCAACCTGCGG
Organism: Sebastiscus albofasciatus; assembly: GCA_916701655.1. NCBI lineage: Eukaryota > Metazoa > Chordata > Actinopteri > Perciformes > Sebastidae > Sebastiscus > Sebastiscus albofasciatus. The sequence continues at coordinate 129,391 of CAKAOI010052289.1, read as the reverse complement.
CTCCGCAGCCACATACGGCGCCTTAGCTCCTCTCCAGTGATTCCCTGTGGATTTTCATTTGTATTTATCATGTTGTAGGTCTATGGTACGACTGTACAATGGAGTATTACAGTCACATTGAGGAAAATAAAAATAAATATGATACTTCAAGAATAAAGTCCTAATACTATAAAGTAGTAATTTTAGGTGTTATTTTCTTTTTTTCTCGTAAAGTTACGACTTTATTCTCGTAAGATTACAACTTTTTCTTGTAATAGTATGACTTTATTCTGGAAATTTCAGATTTGTTTCCCCTCAATGTGGCCCTAATACTACGCTATACTTTGGCCCTCACTGCATTAGACTGATATGCTATATACTTAGACTATAGGCTGTGTTACCTTCATCACAATGTTCAAATGTTTTGCGGCTCCGGACAGATTTATTTATTTTTTTCCTAAAATGCCTCTTTTGATAGTAAAGGTTGCTGATCCCTGCTACAAGGGAACCATAACGTTAATGAGGTAATCGCCGTGCGTAGGACAGAGCGGTCACAGCCATTGTGCACTCAACCAGAGGCCAAACGCTAAAGATCAGTGGTCAGTGGTCAAACACTCTACACAGTACCTTTAATTCAGAGGAACAGAAGCACAATACCACTGGTGTGAACTAGTAGAAGCTATCAATTTCAATCACTTGTTGCATTAAATATACCCAGTTATCACAGTTCATTGTTGCTTGGCAACCACACTACTCGTAGCACCTTCGCTCTATCTACAGGACAGTGGAGTACCTTCTTGGGTAAGAGCCTATCGGTGTCTCGCTCTGTGGCGTCAGTCTCCTCTGGATCCTGCGGAGAGTCGTGGGGAGGTTTAGGCCAACGTGAGGGTTGGGTGAGACGGCACAAGAGCTAGGAGGGTTTGTCAGCTAAAGGAGGCTTCACGACAAGAACACATCTGCTCAACTAGCAGCTGGAAGCGTCTACTGAGCATCTACGGAGGACTAAGGATAGGAGCTGGAGCTACGCTAAACTACTCAGACACACAAACATTCAGCTACACAAACACACTCAGCTACACAAAAGCCATACTGAAATATTGGATATGGTCAAAATCAAGAAACTTTCAGTAATTGTAGATTGTAAAAACATGCAGTTTATAATAGAAGTTTAATATCACATAATTGCTGAAACAAGTCCCGGGACTCTATGTGGCTAATAACATCACCACACTGTTGATACAGTTGCTTTTTTTTCAAAGTAGGATTATTATTATGCTGCAAATCATTGCGACCGCTGGGAACAACAAACGGCAGCCGGAACCCAGGTCACCATTCTGAATCATTATATTAGAATCAGACTTCATTAACTCCCTTAAAAATAAATGAATTGATTCAGTGCCAGGAAATGCCTCACACAGCAACGCACAGCTGGAACTGTTCTTTGCTGACGCAGGACTTGAGTGTTTTTGTCCATATCCAACATTAAAGCAGAAACAAGTCATTTCATAAGAAAATTAAACATTTAAACAGCAATTAGTTCTGTCAAACTGACACAGCAAGGCCAGTTAGAGCCAATCGGAGTTTAGACTCAGATCTTAATGTTTGTTTGTGCTGTGAAGGCAACAGAATGAAGGCAATTACATCCTTTCATTAGGTTAGGTTCGGGAAAATAATTTGGAGAAAATAAGCAGGTTTCATAAAGGAAACTAAGAAAACTTGATGCATGTGCAGCCTTTCACCCTGCACTGATGTCTTTAAGAGCTCGGTTGAGTTCAGTCCAGGTAAAACACTGCTGATCATAAAGTTAAAACCTAAAACCTACCTATTTATCCATACTTTTGATTAAGAATGGCTATTATTTTATTGACTTACTTTATTGTATCTAAGTTGTGTAATTTGATTGTATTTGATTGTTTTTTATTATTTTTTATTTAAGTTGTATGATTTTATTCTATTTTATTGTTATTTTATTAAGCACTTATTTTATTCTATTTTCTTTTCTTTTATCAATCACTTATTTTATTTAGTTGTATAATTTTATTCTATTTGTATTGTTATTTTATTAATCATTTATTTAATTTAGTTGTATATTATTGTTTTTTATTATTATATTAATCACTTATTTCATTTTATTAAAGTTGCATTACTCTAAAATTGTTGAATTGTTTTTGTCTTTTCTGTTTTCATGTTTCCACACTTGTTCTGTCTTATTTCTGGCTTGTCAGTCATCTGTGAAGCACTTTAAACTGCACTAACCCGTATGAAACGAGCTACACAAATAAAGTTTGATTGATTGATTGATTGATTGATTGATTGATAATGTATAGCTGGATGCTACAGTATTAAGTTATATTTACAGTATTGTTAAACTCTACAGTATGTATCTCTGTTTTACTGCTATTTCTTCTATTGCCTCTTCAAGGTGAGTTAGAGTGGACACAACAGGAACACTTGAAATCAAATGCAGTGCAATACCACTCAAGAGTTGCCAACTGTCATGCTTTTGGTTCATGACACCTGCTGTCAGGTACGTCTCAAGCTAGGACCACGGGACTCCACCTACCCGAGTGATGTTCTGAACCCGGAAGAGACGGATGATGACGTCATCGTCGGCCGTCCTGGACAGAAGCTCCACCGTCATCGGTCCGAACTGCTGCAACCCCGGTTCAGGCCAATACTGCAGACAAGGCTGAGGAAGAGGGAGAGGAGACCAGAGAAGAGTAGACCAGAGGAGAGGAGACCAGAGGAGAGGAGACCAGAGGAGAGGAGACCAGAGAGAGGAGAGAGGAGAGGAGGAAACAGGCCATTAGCCTACACTTGCTTGCGGCAGTACAAATCATTATGTCAGCAGCCAGTGATGGTGAAGCCCAGTAACAAGACACCTGAGTATTGACAGCAGAGACAATTAGCCTAAATGACAATGATTATCTACAAATAGCGACCGCAAATTAAATGAGCAAAAAAACAACCCGCTCGTCGCCAGGAACAATCCCTCACATAAAGCCGCGTTCACCTAGCCTGAATTATTCATGAGTCTAAATCATTACCATTAGCGCATTATAAATTAATGGAGAAGGAGACCTTGGCTATGCCTGGGAGAGATAAACAGGAAGTTAGCCGAGAGGTTGGACGCACGCAAAAAGCCAAGGTCTCCACATCACCCACCGCCGCTTCAAAGACGCGTCCCCCCGGCTAATAGGAGAAAGGGAAAAAAACACGGGGGAGCGGCGTTGACACGCTGACGAGTTGTGCGGTGACTTTGGGGTTGAGGGGACCCCTGGAGGAGGAAGTGATAATGGCATTTCACAATGACAGAAGGGTATTAACAGGTGACATTGGGCAGGAGGGGGAGATAAATATTTATACATTGAGACAGGAGACAGGCAGCTCCAACTCAGGAGGGCAAACTGTGAGAGCGTGTGTGTGTGTTGGGGGAGTGAACTGTTAATCCACTGGCAGCGAGACACAAGGAAGGAGAAAGAGAGAGAACAGAGTGACAGAGGAAGAAGGACAGGTTGCAGCTGACAGGCATGGTGGAAATGTTGAGCAGGAATCCGACATGACACGGTGACAGAGCGGCGATAGGGAGACGGCAGAGCAAAAACCCACGCATGAGCAAACATGGTGGGGAGACGATAAGAACGTGTTAATGCCCGTGACAGCCCGTGTAAATTAAACGGACGGCGTGAATGCGGGATTGAAGCTCGGTGGCAGAGAACCAGTTGAAAGGCCAGACGCGTGATGACCCGTCCTCACTGTACCGCGTGTCACATTCACAGTCTTATCTGAAGGAAAGGCCAGATATGGATGGCGTGTTGTCACTACGAGTCTCCACATGTTACATTACTATGGTAATGTGAACAGTCATGTTTACATTTATGAATTTAGAATCAGCTGATTTCTTTCGACATCCACGAGCAAAAAATTACTTAATAACGTGTCGCCTTTATTTGGCGGTGGACAGTATGAGGAGTGACATGAAAACAAACATTTGCTGCTGTTCTCTGCTTCACATCGTCTTTAGGTTATGAACTGTTCATTGGGAAAAAACAAGAAATCAGAAGACTTTAAAGGGAGAGTTCGGGTGTTTTGAAGTGGGGTTGTTTGAGGTCCATAGTCAGTGTATTATCTACATTAGATGATGGTCGGCACGCCCCCAGTTTGGAGAAGTAGACAGGAGTTACAGAGAAAATATTCTAAATAGCGTTCACTTAAACTGATGTTGATTTTTTTTTTTAGGTGTCTGAAATGTGTTTTGCTGCCGGCCCCGTCCACAGCAGGGCATTACTTTGCTTCCGTGCCGTAATGCTGCATTCACACGAGATCAGGCATTGCGGCGAATCGATGCAGGGTTGTGCAGAGGTCTGGGTTGAGTCACATTAATAATAATTAGCTGTGACGATTAACGTCTTTTGTTCCCTCATGGCTGGATTGTACAGCTCTGGATCGCAGATTACATAATTGGCCAGTGCAGCATGACGGCGTGTTGCATTTCTCCAAAAGCTTATTCTGTTTCTACTTTTCCGCTGCAGGCTGCCGTGTTTTTTTTCAGCCCCCCCTGCGGCCGCGGCAGCCCACATTATTTCACATTATTGTCTGACATTTTATAAACAAAACAATACATTTATTTGAAATAAAAAATATTAATATAATCATTATTTGCACCTGTACAATTTTTTTTAAACTTTTATATTTGGGTTTC
>CAKAOI010052289.1:77667-124690 GCA_916701655.1 Sebastiscus albofasciatus | reverse complement strand
CAGAGAAAATATTCTAAATAGCGTTCACTTAAACTGATGTTGATTTTTTTTTTTAGGTGTCTGAAATGTGTTTTGCTGCCGGCCCCGTCCACAGCAGGGCATTACTTTGCTTCCGTGCCGTAATGCTGCATTCACACGAGATCAGGCATTGCGGCGAATCGATGCAGGGTTGTGCAGAGGTCTGGGTTGAGTCACATTAATAATAATTAGCTGTGACGATTAACGTCTTTTGTTCCCTCATGGCTGGATTGTACAGCTCTGGATCGCAGATTACATAATTGGCCAGTGCAGCATGACGGCGTGTTGCATTTCTCCAAAAGCTTATTCTGTTTCTACTTTTCCGCTGCAGGCTGCCGTGTTTTTTTTCAGCCCCCCCTGTGGCCGCGGCAGCCCAAACGCACTACCCCTATTCAAAATGAATGGAAAAACTTGTATTTTTGCCGCACTGCCTGATCTTGTGCGAATGCAACCTTACCGCACAGAACCAAAGTAATGTACTGCTGCGGACGGGGCCGGCAGCAAAACACATTTTTTAGACACCTAAAAAAAATGTGGGAATATGTTCGCCGGTTTACCTTACCGCGAGACAGCTGTACAGTCTATGTTTCTGACGGAGAAATGAAACCGTTATCTGGTTACTCCACTGAAAAAAACAGTCATTATAAATGTAAATGTTTTTTGTCAGTTTGTTTGTGTTATTGTGTAACTTTGGTTAGTTCGGATTCACCAAAGTCACACAATAACACAAACAAACTAACCGATTCAGGCAGCGGTAGATCAGCAACTGCTGTGTTCTACCAGGTCAAATTCAAAGTTTTTTCAATAGAGTCTGGTGGCTTTGGTGAGTTATTGATTTATGTTAGCCTTTCTTTTAGGTGTCTAAAATCTGTTTCGCTGCTGCTCCCGTCCACAGCAGTACATTACTTTGGTTCACTGCTGTTTCTCCAAACTGGGGGCGAGCCGACCGCCATCTACTGTAGGTAATACACCGACTACGGTTAAGTACCTCATCAAAACACCCAAACTATCCCTTTAAGCTCTGAGAAATGTCATTGGTATTTCACATTATTGTCTGACATTTTATAAACAAAACAATACATTTATTTGAAATAAAAAATATTAATATAATCATTATTTGCACCTGTACAATTTTTTTTAAACTTTTATATTTGGGTTTCCTCGATCGATGGGGTAGAAAACATGTTGAGGATGACACGTTGCAACGATGTCATAATAGCTTATAGATGGACATTTTCCAGTATTTAGATTGTTTAGATTATGTAAACCATTAAAATGTCTCATTCATCTTCACTAATGTCAAAAATATTCAGTATGGATACATATCCATACTGAATATTTGAAACGGTTTCAATACTCATTTTCTGCAGTATCGAACCCCCTTAATTTTGTGTCAATTCTTCCCTCTGGTATCGAAAATGGTATTGAATATTGATATTTTTCAAGGTATCGTATCAAAGTTAGAAATTCCAGTATTCCACTAATCCTCACATTGTCAAAACTTTCTTTTACCAGACGCCAAACTCCTGACTAGCTTACATGACATGAGAATCAAGTGAGAATTGTCAGCCAGTAACAGTAGATAATGGTGTGTCTCAGTGTCCTAACGTCTAGACTCCTAACTTATTGGTCTGAGAGTCATTTACAGAGCATTTTCGCATTAAAAGTAGCTCCTCAGTCTGAGAGAAGTCAGATACAATCACTAAGACCTACTCACTGTCAGTAATGTGCTGCAGGTAATGAGTCACCAACAAGTCAAACAATCCAATAAGACCAGAGATGACAGATTGCACTCCGCTACTTCGACACTGGAAAAATATAGTTTCCATCGCCGATGAGCTGGAGATATCTCAGCTGTCAGAATTATTCATCAAGTCGGACCCCCAATTTATTAAACAGTTCATTAAGTGCACATTAAATAATCACCAACTGCAATTAATACATAAATAAAGCGGATTTCATGGCCATCGCTGGATTATCCAGTAAATTTGGTTCATACTTTGATGTGTGGAATTATCACATCAAAGTATGATGATTTTTTTTTTTCTGAAAAATATGATTGATCTATCTTTCTATCTATAATTCAATTTGTTCCTCATGATCCTGTGCATTAATGTAAGGTGTAATATTTTATTTCACATTCACACTGACAGAGATCGGTCACCTGTCAACCGATCCCTGTAGACGTAGCGGGTACGGTATGTTTCATTCATGAAACATGATGTCATCCATAGTAACTGGGTCAACGCAGCCCCTTCTCTCATAAGGTCCTCCGTGTCCCCACATGTCTTATGTTAATTCAGATCCTCATATTAGGTGACTCCGGCGTGTACAGGCGAAACTTTACTCATACTAGGGCTGTCAATCGATTCAAATATTTAATCGCGATCAATCACATGATTGTCCGTTGTTTATCGAGATTAATAAGAAATTAATCACACATTTTTTATCTGTTCAAAATGTACCTTAAAGGGAGATTTATCAAGTATTTAATCCTCTTATCAACATGGGAGTGGACAAATATGCTGCTTTATGCAAATGTATGTATATATTTATTATTAGAAATCAATTAACAACACAAAACAATGACACATATTGTCCAGAAACCCTCACAGGTACTGCATTTAGCATAAAAAATATGCTCCAATCATAACATGGCAAACTGCAGCCCAACAGACAACAACAACAGTCAGTGTGTCAGTGTGCTGACTTGACTATGACTTGCCCCAAACTGCATGTGATTATCATAAAGTGGGCATGTCTGTAAAGAGGAAACTCGTGGGTACCCATAGAACCCATTTACATTCACGTATCTGGAGGTCAGAGGTCAAGGGACACCTTTGAAAATGGCCATGACAGTTTTTCCTCGCCAAAATTTAGCGCATTATTTAGCCTCCTTCCCGACAAGCTAGTGTGACATGGTTGGTATCAATGGATTCTTTAGGTTTTTTCTAGTTTTAAATGATGAAATCACATGTTGCATTAATGCATTAAAGAAATGAGTGCCGTTAAAACTAATTTTGCGTTAACGCGTTATTATGGCGTTAATTTTGACAGCCCTAGTGTGGACACTCTAATCTCCTCTTACCCAGGCAGAGTTGGACTGGTTGAGCTGGTTGAGCATCACCACCGAGGTGCAGCCGTAGTCGTACAGGAGCCTCCAGAAGTCGGTGGTGGTGCTGGGCAGCGGGTGCGGCGTCACCACGAAGGCGGCGGGCCGGAGGAAGCTGTCGGCGAGCGCCGCGTTGATGTAGTTGCTGCTCTCGCCCTCGGCGGTGACGAGGAAGGCCAGGGAGCGGTCCGGCGGCAGCACGTCCATGCTGCGGTTCTTCTCGCGGTTCCTGGGCATCAGAGAAATGCTGCACTCCTCCACATCCAGGTGAGGGGTCACCGAGTTCAGCGTCTGAGAGATGAGGAGAAGAAGGAGGAGGAGGAGGGAGAGTGAAGGAGAAGAGAGTTAAGGAGAAGAGAGTGTAGCAGAGGAGATAATTAAAAAGGTTGGCGTGTGTTTTGAGAATGTGTTCACATCGGAGATGCAGAGATAAAATGAAAGAATAAAGATTGCGATAAGAGGAGACAGACGCAGCGGAACTGAAATGGGATCAAAGAGAGATGGACAGAGGCAATGAAAATATTCTCCACTCAAACAGTCCCGACTGTCAATACTTGACAAGCACAACTATCTACAATCATCTCCGGGAAACTTTAAAACACATTCATTATCAGAGAAAATCCCCGCCAGGCTTAATGGATAAAAACACATTTAGCACAATCTCATACATTATGAATAAGCATATTACCAAGCAATGGAGATTGAAATGAACTGATTATCTAACTTGCTCTCGTATTGTGAATGACTCCCTTTTGGTTTAGACAAAATGAACTGCTCATAACTGCAATATCATGTCTAGACTACAAGTCGCAATTATGAGCGGCTGTCTTATTGGATATGAGCGGCGCTGAGAGAGTGGTAATTGAGTCGCACGTGGAAGAGGAAAAAAAAATCTAATTATTCTGGCCAAAGGTCGCCAATCAATAACATCATTATAACTGGTGTTAACTGGACAAGGCAATACCATTACATTAAAAGACAAATACACGCTCTTAGTTGCAATCTAAAACTTTTTCTGCTGAGCTAAAGGTTTTGTATGTTTAATGTATACTGATTAGAAAAGCAGCTTCGGCCTTGGTGGCGATCACTCTCATGCTGACTGTTCATTTATTTCTAACAACCGGAGCACATTTCTCACCAAAAGACCCACAGTGTGTTTAGAAGGGCAAGATGTAGAAGCTCTAGTGAAGACGGTATACACTAGAAATCAGAGAGTTGTAGTGAATTTATTTAAATAAAAATAAAGTCTAGTAGTGGCAAGGCTTGTGCAGAATGATGTAACAGAAGAGGTTTAGGACATTATTTGTTGTCTACTTTTCAGGGTTCAGCAGTGATTTTTTCAAACTTACAGCCCACAGTAGTAAAAGCTGAGTAGAGCACATTTAAGTCTAAATGGTTTAGTTCAAATGCCAAATATCATTTGCCATGGTGGAGTTTTGTTACTGTGCACTGTACAAAAGTGAAGCCAAAATATCCCGGAAAAAATGAGAAAGTTTGTGACCCAGCAATCCATGTTGAGATCAGTTGAGGGAACAACCAAGCACCGCCCACCAGCTGGAGCAAACTTTATCATTTTACGGTTGAACCGTGCACTACAAGATGATTCTGACAACATCTTAGGAGAGAAATAGGCATTAACGTAACAGAATATTGATTCATATTTGATCAGCGTTGCCTAGTTTGACCGTTTGATCGGAGTTTGCGAGTGATTGACAGCTGCCTCAGTGAATGATCAGCCAATAGGAACACTCTTTCTGTGAAATGACCTGTGATTGGCCAAAGGCTTCCATCACAGGTGGCCTGAAACAGAGCCATGGCGAGGAGCAGAAGTACAGTAAACTCTCAGAACATTTGAATTACAATATGCTGAAAGGTTGTTATGGAATTCTTTGCCCAATGATGCCAAAAATATACTGCCTACTGAAGCATAAAATGCATCAATGTGGTGCACTTTGAGAGCAGAATTATGAGGCTGGATTTATGAAGAACTTATGCGTTAGTAAACAACAGTATAGTAGACAAAGGCCCAGTGAAACAGCGAGGTACGGGCGAGTGGTACCGTAAAGCTCACGGCCTGAGACACGAGCCACCTTCACCCCTGGCCTTTCCAAGCCAATCTAGAGCCGGTCGCGCACCCGCAAGAAATGCGCCCCGGGGAGGGCTGGTGAGAGCCAGCTGGTGCTGGTGAGAGGGGGAGAGGGGGGGGAGAGATCCTCCCACACCAAGCAGCCGTCCACCCGCCGAGACAAGACAAAATGAGAGCATCGTTGCGAAATGGAATGTGGCCAATAATTGTATTTTATCAATAATTTGATCTTGATTATATTGGTTTCATAACCATTTGAAGCCCGAGTTGTCTGATGAAATCTGATTAACTGCCCAGTCCTCCTCCTTTCCACTGTAGAGGAACAATAACTGACAGGTTTTAGCTTTAAGGTTTAGAGTTGTTGGTTAGGGAATGAGTGGGATCAATCTAAAACCATCATACAGTCATTAAAGGTCCCATATCATGTTCATTTTCAGGTTCATACTTGTATTTTGTGTTTCTACTAGAACATGTTTACATGCTGTAATGTTAAAAAAAAAAGTTTATTTTCCTCATACTGTCAGCCTGAATATACCTGTATTTACCCTCTGTCTGAAATGCTCCATTTTAGTGCATTTCAACAGAATTACAACGGAATTGCGTTGCTAGGCAACAACTTGGGTCCATGTGTACTTCCTGTCAGCTGATGTTATTCACATCCACTGCAACAGGAAATAAACTAGGACACATTTAGAATGTTTATGTTTAAAACCGTGTAATGGTCTAAATACTGTATATTTGTGACATCACAAATGGACAGAAATCCTAACGGCTTGTTTCAAACGCACAGTTTCTGAATACGGGCTGTGTGTGTTTCTCCGTATATTGAGCGCTTCGATACTTTATATTTATAAAGCACTTAAACCTGCTCTATAATATAAAAGACATGAAAATCTTACTTTTTACAATATGGGACCTTTAAAACAAACTTAGATACAAATGGTGTGTTTGCGTGCGTTACCTGGAACTCCTCTCTGAGCTGCGAGGTGTTGCTCTGAGAGTCAACCTTCAGCATCTCCTTATAGGTGAGAGCAAACTCATTAACCGGGATGGCGGTCTCTCCACACAGACAAGCCTCCAGAATGGCATCGTGGATGAACACATACTGCTCCTGAGAGAGACAGACAGCGGCATTGGAAAAACATTCACAAATTTCACACAAAACCATCACTGCACTTATGAGCCTCCTGTTAATTGCCCACTTGTGAAGAACAATGCGGAATTTAATTACTGCTGTTGAATGTTGACTAATAGTCAAAACTGTCAAACATTCTTAACATTGCCATGCCCACTCTTGGGCATTGTTCCCGAAGCAGAAAATGTGTCTATAAATGGGGTAAAAAAAAGTGCAGAAAGCACACATCAGAAGAGCAAAAACACTGCCCACACACAATGGTTGAATACCGTCATGAGCTGTGCAATTAACGAGGAAACCAGGACATTTGTTTTGACATCCAACCAAACAAAAGATCAAAGAGGCGAGGATACATTCAAAATTACAGCCATAAATCTGTCCCTCTTCCAACTTATTTATCATTTTTAATGTGTTCTGTAATTGCGGAAATATTTATTCAACTGGTAGACGGGCTGTAGCTGAAAGGTGAGGAGATGAAATTAAAAGAGGGATGAACACCATTGTTTTGGTGTTTACCTCATATTTAGTCTCCACTTCCAGACCTGTCATTATATACTTTTGTAATTAATGTATTTTTCTGGTTTGTTTATTTGAAGAGTGGAAGTTCATACTTAGTAAACTTTGTTTAGAATAACTTGCAATTAAGTGTTTATTAAAAATTAAAGAGAGTATATGAGTTCATACTTTCTTTAATATGACTTCTTCTCTGGAAGTGAATGTTGTAACACAATTAGCATTAGAATAACGATTACACCTGGCCTTCAACCTCTTCCACTCCTTGAGGGCGCCCTCGGCCGAAGTTACATATATATATATATATATATATATATATATATACAATATATCATATGAAAGTAGACTCTAAACCTCAGGAATCGGTGTAATGCTAGAATGTCGGCAAGTAGGCTAAAAAACGCTATGAAGTTACGCTAAATTTCGTCAAGGAAAACATGTCATTGCCATTAAAATGGGTTCTATGGGTACCCACGAGTCTCCCCTTTACAGACATGCCCACTTTATGATAATCACATGCAGTATAAATGTGTTATTTCCACCTATTCTAAAATGGTGTATCTGAATATTTCTGCATACTGGGATCCCTAAACAGTCTTGAATTCCATAAATTGGGTATCACTGTAAAGCTGAGACTCTTGTGGATCCAATGAGCCCAACTGTATTAATGTGTGATGATGTTAGTCCCCATAGGAGACATTTCAGTGTAGTGAGACCATTTTTTTGAAACTTGACCTCACTGTATGAAATGACCTGTGGTGACCTCTAGGATAATCACAGCCTCATGAAACTTTACATCCACCAACTAGAGACCTAGAGCATTCAGAGGATGGATGGCTTTCCAAGCTAGATTGACAATAAGGGGTTTCTGAGCAGTTTACACAACAAAAGTGCTCGCAATCCAATTGTCAAAAAATTGCAATTTTTCCAGAAATTTCCAAATGTCAAAAGTCTTTGGTACCAAATCACAGCTTGCCTTTTTCTATGGTGTTCCTCAAGGTCTTGGGGTCTTAATGTGGTATTTTGGAGGGATTCTTCTTTTTTTATCAATATTCCAGTGGTAAAAAATTGTCAAATTTAGCACCAAATCTGTGTAACAAGTGGTATCAACCCAAAAAGTGCTGCAGCAACTCATGTGACATATTAGAACATGGGGATGACCATCACATAGCTATAAGCCCTTATACACTTTGTATTTTTAATGAATGAATTAATTCATGTTTATTTCTGATTTAGAACTAGAACAACTTGACACACAGTGCTGAGCAGCATCTCAAATTAATCTCCAGGCTTCCAGCTTTCAGATGATGTACACCACTTCTTCACTATCTCCCCCTAAAGACCCCCTGTACCCCCAAAAAATGACAAAAATTGGTCGGTGAAAAAGAGGGGGGGTTAAACCAGGTTAAACCATTAACATTTTACCCTTAAATAACTTTGTCTTTCAATGGCAAGTTGTAGAGAAGCAAGTACCTGTGTATGCTAATGTCCAGTGCTCAAAGTGGTCCGGTACTCACCGGTAGTACCGGCACTTCTACATTTTACTTTGATTTTTTTTTTTTTATAGCACCAGCACTCTCCATATCAGGTTCTCTGGGGGTGATTCATAATTATATGGCGCAGTGCCAGCATTTAATGCAAACACACATAATTGTTAAATATATAAGCGATGGAAAACGTGAGCTACCAGCAGCTCTGTATTTATGAAGATCAGTTTCAGCCTCTCTCCAATCACATTCCCGCCCTCCCACTCACTTCAGTCTGGATCATGTTGATGCGTCGGGAGCAGAGAGTCTTGACACAGTTGTAGATGTCCACCACTCCTTCGCACTCGGCCATATCCAGCATGACATCCAGCACAATGTAGCAGCCGGTCCTGCCTGCCCCCATACTGGTGAGAGAGGAGAGAGAGAGGAGAATGATCAACAAGCCTGAATACATCACTGAAATGGAAAAAGAGTCTCAGCAGGGAGCCCTTTAGTAATGATCGAAATACTCAGAGTCAAGTATAATAAGGGGTTTTATTATTGAAAGAAAGAAAGTGAGTACAGTGACCATTATGTTCTGACATCATACAAATTCTGAGTTGAAGTTTAAAAAGTGAAAAACCTTTTAATTGGAGAGCTAAGACATGTAAAAACGCCCTATGGCTTCGCCATGTGGGTCTAACAACACGATAAAGTCATGTGTGGGAGTATCTGTGAACGTCTCAGCCCAGCTCCAGTAGTAATTGCTGGACTTATAATGCTGAAGAATGCAGCACTATATCATTTGTTGGGGTTGACTTTGTGGCACATCATGCACACGCCAATCAGGTATTAAAGGTAGCATGTACAAAAATACATAAAGTGGGAGACTATTGAGCTGTAAGAGCTCTACTGTATAATCCAGCTACACCATGGAGAACGATGGACAGATTTTTTACATTTTGACGTCATTCTCTCAAGATCCCTCCCTTGTAGCTAGAGACGCTCGAACTTCCGTTTCATGGAGCCTTTAAAATGTACATATTAGGGATGCACCGATACCAGTATCGGGTATCGGGTCCGATACTGTGCTCATGTACTCGTACTCGCAAAACGGCTCCGATGCAACGGCACCGATACCACTTTACGGCAGCGTGACGTTAACCTCTCGTCACCATCTTTCGGGTCCTCATGGTCCACCTCCCCGACATCGCAGGCGAGACGGACCGGTGGTGCGCCCGACCCCGCTGGGTTGGGATCCCACCTCAGCCGGCGCGCGCCGGCCCTCACTTTCGTTTCGCCACGGGGTTTTGCTTGCACCCTCTGACTCACACGTGCATTAGACTCCTTGGTCCGTGTTTCAAGATGGGTTAGGTGGGTTGCTGACATCACCGCAGACCCCTGGCGCCTTTTACGTGGGCCGAACCCCAACATGGGGTCACGACACAGTTGGGGCGCACTGAGGACAGTCCGCCCCGGTCGACAGTCGCACCAGGAGCAGGGGGCCCCGTCCCTCCCCACTGGGGAGAGAGGGCACAGCGAGCCCTTTGTCCACGGTGCGGTGAGGTCTGGGCGGGGAACGCTGTAAAGCTGCGGCAACGAGCCATCTTCGCCCGGAGCCTTTCCAAGCCAACCTAGAGCCGGTCGCGGCGCACCACCTTGTATGCGTGACTCCCCAGCCTGCCATGTGTCGCTCACACCCTCCAGCTGGCTGTTAACGAGGGTCTTTTGGCACAGAGAAGTACTCGTATCGGTACTCGGTATCGGTGAGTAACCAAATGTAAGTACTTGTACTTGTACTCGGTCTGAAAAAAAGTGGTATCGGTGCATCCCTAACACATATTAACAGGTGGATGGAAATATCCTTTCAATGTCCTACAGAACTAAAAAGTCCTTCACAACAAAAAGGCAGACTTCTTGCCTACAATCTTTGTGAATTTCTTGCTGGTTATGTGTGAAATGCAACATCCTGTTTGACAGTTCAGTTTTGGTATTTGTTTTTTGTCACTATTGTTCTCTCCAGCTACACATACACAGCACCAAGACACTATTTTGGGAAATGTAGAGAAAAACACAAAACTGAAGTAGAAATAAACAGAGTAAATTAAGTGCGTATTGAACATCAAAGAAATATATTATATTAAAGAGTAGAAGAATACCCCGAGGCTGGGATTATTTAAAGGCCATACATGTGAAATCATAATCAGAGAGGAAAGTGATGAGTTACCTGCAGTGGACCACCACAGGCCCGGCGTCGGGAGGTGTCGAGGCCTTGACCCGGCGCAGGAAGGCCAGCAGGCCGGTGGCGTGGTACGGCACCCCGTGCTCAGGCCAGGAGGTGAAGTGGAACTGGCACACCTCATGTTTGGCGGGGTAACCTCTCTAGAAGAAACAATCAGGCAGATCTAATGAGATGCTTATTATTTGTATTATAAGAGCGGAAAGAGGAGTTCACAAATTGAAACCAATTAAACAAACACGAAGCTGAATGAAATATTGGTTCATGATGCAGAAGGCTACACGGAGAGAGAGTTGAGACGATGCGAGAGGATGACTCACCCTCTCCATGGCGAAGGTGCGCACGGTGTACTCTGCCAGTGTTTCTGTCTTCAGCAGCGTTATCTTAATGTCACCGTAGAGCTCGGTGTCATCGGGCCAATACTTACAGCACTTCATCTGGACAAACAACAAACAGCTAGAGTTCAGAGAGGTTCGCTCACACCACCAGGCACAGAGATTTTCAACAAGCAGACAAATTGCAATGCTCTAATCCCGCTGTGACCTTTCGCTAAATATTTGGACTTTAGCACAGTTGTTCCCAATCGTCTCCACCATCAGATCTGACACGTACAAAGTGTTGACACCAAGGTTAGATAAGACGTGTTTTGATCTGATTTCCAGAGGCAGCCTGGATACAGAACTCACTGTCAGTGATGGTGTTATTTTCCTCTCTCTCTGTCCCCAACCAGACAGCCCTCAAAAACCTCCACTTTTAAGTTTTTAAGTGAATGGCTATTTCATATTTCCGTTGATGCAGGGTTTTTTTGTGGCGTCGACGTTTTCTTTTTTACTGCCGGTTGCGTGGTGTCAACATTTTCTACTGCTGCAGGCTGCAGACTCATTTTCTGATCCCCCAAAAAAAGAAAATGCAATATTCTTCTCACCTACAAAGCGTGGGAAAGACTATAGCACTGCCTTGTGAAATGATGAAAGGCTAAAAGGTGCACTCTTGATTATATAGGGCATTTATTTTATTATTTTTTTGGCACATTTTCCCCAACGAGTCTCTGTTAATTCGTGACCCTGGTTGACACTTTATTTGCTTGCATTGTTTCTGTTATTTTCAGTTTTAGATGTTTCCTAGCAACCAATTTAAACACCATTAAAATGTCTGGTAGCGAAGACATTGCTTGGGTTTTAATGGTGCGACTCAATAGGTTGGGAACCACTGCCCTACAGCATCCCCTGCTTTATGTTCTATTTGACTCTAAATGGGACCATAATTTACTAAATGAACATCATGCTGCATTGAAGAAGACTTGAAACTAGAGATTGAGACCATAAACTCATGTTTACAATGTTTACTGAGGTAATAAATCAAGAGAGAAGTAGGCTCATTTTCTCATAGACTTCTATATAATCAAGACTTCTTTTTGCAACCAGAGGAGTCACCCCCTGCTGGCTGTTAGAAAGAATGAAAGTCTAAGGCACTTCGGCACTGACTTCACTTCACTTCAGACACGGAGGTTGCCTACTGGGTGCAACCCTATACAGTCCCATAGAACAGTGATTCTCAAATGGGGGTCCAGGGACTCCCAGGGGTCCGTGGCACTCTGTCAGGGGGGTCTGCTGTATCATTAAAAAGTACATATCTTCATATCTTCGGACTATTTGCGCCAATAAGACAAGCATATTGTGTCCATTACTCCCACCCCCGTTAGCTCTGGGCCAATAGAAGCTCTGATATGATTTGTGACACATCATGTCAATCTGTCATGAATCAGTCACTTCACTGATCCGTTCCTGCTCCTGCTTAGTTTAGCTTATTAGCCAGCTAGCTAGCTAGTGAAGTATTCATTCAGTCAGTCCGTATTGTCAAGTGACGCTAAGACCAAACTAGCTAAATTGAGATAATAGGACAACAGTTATATCAAGCGACAGCGACGGGTGACCAAGATGCGTCACGTGTCTTCATGTGGTAACAAACGAAGCCATGAAGCTGGCCACGCTAAAGCAACGTCTGATTACAAAGCATCCTGAATATCAGAGCAAAAAAAAAGTGGTGTTAACATGATTCGAATTGAAATCTGTTTCTGTTTATCACGATCAGACAGGTCTGAAGTATTCAGGTTGAGAAGTTTAACGCCCGGGACACACAGGGAACGTCAGGAGCGCGTGGTGGCTGTGTGATTCACGCGTCAGGTGTTCACAACAACTGCGTATCTGCTGATGTCAGTCCTTTCTTTCTACATAGAGTTTGCCTTTTAATGGCCATTTCATTTCACGATAAATATCATTTATATTTATAGACAGACAAAGGTTAAGAAACATGAGGTAATTTGTAAATAATAGTAATATGTAAAATAGAACACACGTCTCACGCGGGCAGTGTGGCTGCTCTAACCTGTTAACACGGACGCCTGAATAAAAAACAACAGGTAACGCAGCCGCCACGCGCTCCTGACATTCCTGGTGTGTTCCGGGCTTAAGAATACAAATAGTTCTAATGTTATCTAAGGTTATTAATGGTAGTGAGCATTATGCTCAATCGGTGTTACGGTTGTAAGGAGGTCCTTGGAATATTTTCTCCCCTTTAAGGGGTCCGTGGCCCCAAAAAGATTGAAAACCCCTGCCATAGAAGACATTATTCAGGTATAACTGTGCATCTTGAACACCGTACTCAATGCTAATAAGATCATATCTGATATTTTATGAATGGTATGCACAGTGAATATACAGTATATATATTGAATACTATAACAGTAGCCTACAGTATTCACCAGAAGCAGGTATAGTTAATAGAACAGAGGCCACAAACTTCCTTCATATACATCAAAGCCGTGACCTTGGAGCACAGCCACCAAAGCAAAAAAGGCGATCACTCATGATCAGACAGCGACGGCCATTTCCTCCCACAACACACAGCGCGGCGGCTCTTCTGATATATAGTGAGCTTCAGAAATACATTTCCTTCCATCCATCTTCACAGGTGGCTGGTGAGGTCACAGGACAAAAGGGAAGGGAAACGTACCCTGCCCACTTCCACCAGCTTGGTGATCATGACAATGCTGAAGCAGTTCTCCTGCCAAACCATCCGCCAGAAGTCGTAGATCATCTCCTGCTTGGGGCCTGCAGAGGAGGAGATATACAGTAGAGGTATACAGTAGGTGGAGAAGAAGAGGAGGCGGAGGGAAGAGAAAGAGAGAGGAGGATAAGGAGGGCGGGAGAGATGAGCCATAAGTCAGAGAAAATAGCAGCAATAACCATCAATGTAGAGGCGCTGTGTATTCCATGCCAGGGAATAGAGTAACAATGTGTCATTCATGAACTATTGCCCGCTGCGTGTTCTCCTAATACTACAGAGAAATGTCATTTCAATACACCCACAAATCCTCAACCATTGTGCAAACAAGCTCCTGTATTGCCTTTCCCGAGCACCAGTGGCAGACACAAATCACAGCCCGCTGGAGAAGATGACACTTTCATTGATTTCATTACACCGTGGCGTTGATAATATCACAAGGTCCTCCCTCATACCGCCCTCCTCTGCCAAACACACTATACCGCTTTTAGTGAACAAGACGTCTATTCATTTCTACCCACGCAGTTTGTTTAATAGGAATATTATCTTGTCTCCTGTAACTGACCTGTATGGCTTTTTAAGAGGAGGGTTGTACCTTATCATCCCTCATATGTGCCGGCAGAGTAGTAAGTCTATTTTTTACTCTTTAATATATATAGTATTTATAATATTTTATTTCAAGTGTATTTATGCAGCACAATCTCATACAAAATGCAATTCTGGCACTGTGTGCTATTTGTTATTGATGGCTTAATAAATTACCCACATTGGGGCAATTACTCTTCTGACTTTTACTTCTTGGATTCAAATTAAAGCATGCATTTCCTGTTAACTGTTAACCATCTCTACAATTTCACCAGGCGCCTTTCATAGGCTTTTACTGACAATAGATGAGAGAGTAACTCCAGCTTTAACCCTTCAATAACGGACCTCGTTGTTTGCATCTCAAAAATAAAAATAGCTAGAGTATTCGTTGTTTTTGCAGAAGGACGTTAAGGCTTGAAGTCTTTCACGTCATCGTACTGTATGCTCGTGATGATGACATGACGTTATCTTACGTGCTGCAAAACGTGGTGAGACACGCAGTGGCGCCAGAGAATCGTCCCGTAATGGTCGAGATTGTTGTTTGCATGATCTTGTTTAAATCGATCTAAAATAAAAACCATAAAAGCTAGAGCATTCATTCTTTTTTTTTCCAGCAGAAAGTTAAGGCTTTAAGCCTTTCGCGTCATCATGTTGTTTGTTTGTGATGATGTCATTACGTTACGTGCGGTACAAAACGTGGTGACATGACGTGGTGGCGATAGAGTATTGCCCCGTAATGGCTGCGGGAGATTGTTGTTTGCATCATCCTGTTTAAAATCGATCTAAAATAAAAAAAAAATAATAGCTAGAGCATTCATTCTTTTTGCAGCAAAAAGCTATGACTTCTGTCTTTTGCGTCATCACATAGCATATTTCAAAAACTAAAAAATGTGCATAGTTAAAATACCTTATGGGATTGTTAAGAAATATTTTGTTCATGTTTCTACTATGGCTGTCAAAGTTAACGCTATAAAAACACGATATAGTCCATTGGTACCAACCACGTCATACTAGTTCGTCACGAAGGACGAACGCTCCAAAACTACGCTAAATATTGGTGAGGAAAAACTGGCATGGCCATTTTCAAAGGTGTCCCTTGACCTCTGACCTCAAGATCAGTGAATGAAAATGGGTTCTATGGGTACCCACGAGTCTCCCCTTTACAGACATGCCCCCTTTATGATAATCACATGCAGTTTGGCGGCAAGTCATAGTCAAGTCAGCACACTGACACACTGACAGCTGTTGTTGCCTGTTGGGCTGCAGTTTGTTACGTTATGATTTGAGTGTATTTTTTATGCTAAATGCAGTACCTGTGAGGGTTTCTGGATCTATATCTGTCATTGTTTTATGTTGTTAATTGGTTTCCAATAATAAATGAATACATAAATTTGCATAAAGCAGCATATTTGCCCACTCCCACGTTGATAAGAGTATTAAATACTTGACAAATCTCTGAACAGATAAAAATCTACAATTGTTTCGCGATTAAATATTTTAATCGATTAACAGCCATGGTCCATATTGATCCAATATTTTGGATCAATATGTTTTGGGTGTTTATTTAGTACAAGTTCAGGAAAAAATATAACATTTTTATATATTTTTCTTTAAATTTATGACCCAATTTCAAAACTTTTATCAGTTATTACGGTTTATTGACTTACATAATCTTTTAGCTTACGTTGTACAGATTTTAGGGATATGAAGCACTTGATGATACGCCAAGAAACAACATCACAATAAGCAAAAAATAGCAATGTTGGCGCTGGCGGACCATTTCTATTGCAGAGTTCGAAGGGTTAAAGCCAACTCTGTAAAGAAACCCGTTGCCAGTGGAGATGTTTGAGAATCAAAATGATCTGAAAGTTTTTGGGTGCGAGTCAAAATATAATTGAAAAGAGTTGAAGCCATCGGATGATTTTACAGGGAGGCTAGTAAAAAAAGGGCATGGCTCTAATCCAGCCTGGCGTGGACAAATGTTAACTTAATGTTTTTATTGAAGTTAAAAAGATAAAAGAAAGCAACACGTTGTCCTTAAGATGCTTTTTTTAGTTCTCCACAGATTGTATTCACTGCTTTGTCTTTCCACAGTCGTGTTAACAAAATGAATCAAAAGGTATCCATTGATTACATGCTCCAGGGCAAACATGCAAAGACCTGCGAAGGCTGAGAAATACAAAAGGAGGAGGAGGAGAAAGTTGCCTGTTAAAAAAACAGGACATGTGCAGAGCTCTTCCTTTCATAACAGCCAGATTCTGGTCTTTAGTGTAGTCGACCCGAGGTGAGCCGACGCCAGCCTGTGTACGTTTTAATATGAACACGTGGGCAGCTACTTTAACCGCTGTTTTGCCTCCTCTTCACGGGGTTATTCACAGCTCCCTCCCCTGTCAGCAATCACCGCGTTGGTTTTCTATGTGTATTAGTGATATGAGATGTTAATTCTTCGGCGGCAGCAGCAGGAGAAGCCCACTAATGCATCGCCAGAGGGCAGGGCAGTCAGCTGAGAGACAGATGATGTGTGATCCCAGCGGCTGGGTGAATCTGTATGCATAGCGCAACACGCCGCCGCTTTGGACTCGGGGCTTTCAGAGTGCGCTTGGCATTTTCTCCCCCTCGTCCGCCTCCTCCTCCCTCTCCCTCTCCCTCATCTCTGGACATAATAGAGAGTTAGCCGAGAGCACCTGCTGCCTGCTGCACAAGCACAGCTGCCTTTAGACTCATCTAAGATATAACAAATCAGCCTCAACCTGCTGTGACAGCCGTGTGAGGGGCAGGTGACGGCTCTAATGATGCAGTGTATGTGAACTATGCATCTATAGCACACTGGTATAGGTTTTCAACCTGGATGTCATTATTTCAGGTTTGACTTTTATTATCTTGGAATCAGAAATAGAAATTTTATTGTGTCCAAAGCGACCAAGCTCAAATGTATAATTAACCATCAAAATATTGACATTTGCCTATAACCAATGAAGACTGAATCATTAGTTAACCCTTTGAACCCTGCCATAGAAATGGTCCGCCAGTGCCTACATTGGTATTTTTGCTTATTGTGGTGTCATTTCTTGTAGAATCTTGAAATGTCTCATGTCCCTAAAATCTGTACAACCTTAACTAACAGGTTTTGTAAGTCAATGATCTATAATAATTGAAAAAAATATTGAAATTGTGTCACAAAAAAACTAAATCTGTTTTTCATGAACTTGTAATAAATAAACAAACAAAACATATTGATCCAAAAGAAGTTGAAACATGAAAACATATATTTCTCAACACTCCATAAGTTATTTGAAACTATACTCATTTTTTAAAGTTTTTGAGATATGCTCATTTTATGAGCAGATCGAGTGCAAAGGCGCTTTGATTCGTTATGTTCCGCATGTAACATTATGATGTCATCAGGAGCGTACAAAGTGATGACGTGAAAAACAGAAGCCTCAGCTTTCTGCTTCAAAAAGAATGAATGCTGTAGCTATTGTGGTTTTTCTTATTGTAGATCGATTTTAACAGGATCATGTAAACAACGATCTTCTGCGGCCGCCCACGGAAGGCCTGTTTTTAAAGGGTTAAATTTGGGGCTGTCAAAGTTAACGCGATAACGTGTTAACACAAATTCGTTATAACGGCACTAATTTCTGTAACGCATCAATGCAACTGGCGATTTTTAGGTTTAGAGTGAAGATACTGATGTCATTTGAAACAAAAAAAAACTCAGAAATCCATTGGTTCCAACCATGTCATGCTAGCTTGTCGGAAAAGAGGATAAATAACGCTACAAAGTTACGCTAAATTTTGGCGAGGAAAAACTGTCACGATCATTTTCAAAGGGGTCCCTTGACCTCTGACCTCCAGATATGTGAATGAAAATGGGTTCTATGGGTACCACGAGTATCCCCTTTACAGACATGCCCACTTTATGATAATCACATGCAGCTTGGACACAGCCCACTCTGTGTCATTGTGCATTGTACAGTATATTCTTCTGTGGGTTATTTGGGGTAATGTTTTATAACAGAATAGAATGAAACTTGCTGAAAATGCAAATACTTGTAGGTATTTGTATGTGTTTTTTAGGAAAGGGAAACTAGTAAATATAAAATTTAGTTTTTTTATTATTATTAAAATAATCAGCGGTATTTTATTTAATGAATCAAAGAAACTTGAACATTTTGTGTGATTCTTTAAATCAGCAACTCTAGATACTCTAATATAAGTACAATTTCACCCACTGCTCCTACTTTAATAGCACACTGTGGCACTCCTTCCACCTCTACAAGAGTGCAGCTCTTGTATGCAGAAAGACTTTGTGAGCAAAATGTGAAAGAGAGAGAGAGAGTGAGAGAGAGAGAGAGAGAGAGAGATTTTTAGGAGGTTACTTTTGTGAAGCGGTAGAACTGAGACCAAAGTGAAAGATGGAAAGAAATCAGAGGGGGATTACGAAGTGAAAAACATATTCACTGAATAAATAGGATCAGAGCCGGGTGAGAATAAAGAGAATGTCTTGCTCTCTCTTTCTCTCTCCTTCATTCTGTCTCTCTCTCTCTCTCTCTCTCTCTCTCTCTGAGCCACTTGGGGAATACAGCCTATATAGTGTATCAAACTGACATCAGAGAGATGGTGCACCACACATGCAGATGGCGGGGAGGAGAGACACAAAAGCAGAACTTCACAGAGAGCGACAGTCAGTAGTGTTACAGTGCGGATTGACTGACAGTTACAGTCGATTGTTACGGGAGTGTTTCTCACAGGCGGAGGAAAACGATGCTTTACGGTGGGAGAAATCCAGATGTGAGCGCGAGGCAACACGGGCTCCTTGTTGTTTACACATTAATAATTCAGCAAAGTAATTTTTATATTGTCAGCTGGGCTGCCGTGTAAAGAACGCCACAAACAAACATTAGCAGTCAAACACCGCTGCTGGGTATTTCGCTACTCACCTTGAGTGGCGATGAAGTGATTCGAGCGCTGGTAACCCTGTGTGACAGAGAGAGAGAGAGAGAGAGAGAGAGAGAGAGAGAGATGGTGGGGGGAAAAGAAAGAAAAAGAGATGGGGAGAGAGTTAATAGTTACAAGAGCATATGATGAAGTGAGACTCGGGGACCTCTAACTTTCATTTCACCCCTCCCCATTCATTCTCTTTCTCCATTTTCGGCATCGAGTCATCTCTTATTCATCTCAGAGCCGGGTTTGATGTCAGCGCTCTGTTAAATTCCTGCTCTGCTCTGCTTCTGACTGAAGATATTTCAGCGGCCGTGAAAACTAATCTGCGCCGTGCCATCGGCTGATGACACTCTGCTTAAAATACATTAGCACATTTTGACCGGCCAAATTCTCTGCACTGTTTAGACTCAGAGTTTTTGGGTGTAGGATTATACTTGAATTATAATGCAGAAAGAAAGGGTATTAATTCAAGTTTTTTTTCTCTGCCTGTCTGTGAGCCAGGTCATTAAATGTAGAGTGAGGGAGCTGAGTTTTCAAAGGCGGTCCGGTGTTCGGTGTGCGGTGCTTTGCATGCAGCCAGGGATGCTGATCAAAGGTAGATTGACAAGTGAGGGATCTTTGGCTCTGGGAGTAATTCTACCTTAGTGACACTGACTGATCTGGCTGTCTCCTCTCTGCTCGGCATTAGTGTGGTTATGATACAATACAGTGTGCAGGTTCAGGAAGGCTATTAGTGGCGCCCTGGCCATCCACCAGGCGAAACCCTGTGTGCTGAATGCAAAGCAGCCGAGCATGATAGATCCCAAGAATTAAGTTTAGATCACCCTCTCATCACTCATGGGGTAAAGTGATTCCAACTGTTGTATAGAGTAAACATTTGTACAAATACTGTACAGACACACACCACCAACCCACCCCACATACACTGATATACACATTATTCAGCCAGGCAGGCACACAAATTACATTCCATAACTGTCATGCCACAGAGGGAAGTTGAGATGGATGGCCGTCGCTATGAAAGAGTGCAGCGACCCTCATTCCCATGAGCCTCCATTGCTGAGTTTCCCTGGTTTCCCGACCAGTTTCCTGTCTGTCACCTTGGCAACCACATTTTCCAACAGCAGGCGAGCAGAAAAACATCAAACGATGTGAATTCACAATGGATCGAAAAGAAGAAAAAAAAAATAAATAAATAACGAAAACATGCAGAGTCATTTGAGACGTGGAAAGCTTATCAATACTATCAAGAAGACAGAAAAACAACTTGTTTTGCTTTGATAAATTTGGCTCACACTGACTACAACCTGTGACAAATTAGTGGAAACCTGACCTTGGTATATGCCAGTAAATGCAAATCAGAGCTCATATTTATCATGCATCTCAGAATCACTGAATCACTGTCCTGAAAGAACTGGAGGAGATTAAAGGGAGCTCCTCCGTTGAGAATAAATGACCAGGATCAGGGAAGTGGTTTTTGTTTCTAGTCAAACTGTGGGATCAACAAATTCAAATGACTTCCATCCTGCATTTAACAATGGAGTGGAATAAAAGGAAGTGTTGCCCACATCACGTGTGGGTGGACAACAAGTTCTTAAGCACAAATTGAGGATAAGAATATACATTAGCCTATTTTTGCTTAATCTGACAACACCAGAGTTGATGTGTTTTTTAAAAAACTACCCACGATTGTATTTTAGAGTTAGAGTGACCCATATTATATCTGTTGTAGCTTCATTTCCTTGTTGCCAAAAAATAGCAAGAATTAATTTTGAGTGGAGTTTATTTGAGTGGGTGGAGCAATTAGCAACCCACGCAAAATCTGCAACATGTTTTGATATATTTGATGGAGCATTTTGGTGAATTAAATCAAGACTTTTAGTTTTAATATGTTCACCCGTTAAAACATGTATAAATGTATTACATTATTTTCACTCTGACTTGCAGTTAACAAACTATCTAACTTGCTAATTAGCAGTTAACAAGCTATCTGACTTGCTAATTAGCATTAATATTTTTTCGAACTTGCTAACGGGCAGTTATAAAAGATTGTTATAACAATCTTTATCAATTGCTAACTAGAAAGTAACAAGCTATCTACTTGCTAACTGGAAATTAAAAATCTTTATAGCTTGTTAACTGGCAGTTAACAAGCTATCTAACTTGCTAACTGGCAGTTAATATTCTTTATATACAGGGTAGTTAAGTTAGCTTTTCTGGCTTTTGTGGCTGACTAGTGCTAGGATGTTACAGCTAGCAAGCATGATATTCGTTACTGCGACAATACCTCGCCAAGTAGGCTAGCCTGCATAAGTCACCAAACATCTAGCAACACCAATTTCACAAGGATAAGTCAATGAATTTTGCTGTGTCACTTTATGGTTTGACTAAACACTCTTCTGAGATGCTTAATGAATATGTGCTCTGAGAAAAACTTTGTAAGTGTCTCTAAAATAACTCCTGCACCGGTATGCACTGTGCTATCCTTTCTTTCCCCAGTTCACTGTCATTGAATATATGTTTCCAGTGCTTGCTGTGATCCGAGTTGCTTGATCTGACCTATTTACTCTCCTCTGTGGCATACTATCAGGTCTTTTATAAGACAGCCTGATGTTAAGCAAAGAACCCCAGGTGCATCTGACTATGGATGAAGGAGGACACTGCTGCACTCAGTTTGGAAAGAATTTCACTCGGGGGGAAAAGTGATGGCAGACAGGCTCAGCAGCTCAGGGCGGAGAAGGGAAGGAAGATCTGCTGTTGGAGGGACGCCATGGAGGGCTGGCTGGCAGGGACAGCAAGAGGGGGCAGCATGAAAAGGGAGAGGAGATGGAAAGAGAAGAGAAGCAAGATACTTACTTCTCTGTTTATCCGAATCTATCAGATGCCAAAAGGTTGAAAACGGGGGGGGCGGAAAACAGACAGAGAGAAAGAAAGAAAGAAAGAAAGTAGGGGAGGAAACAAGAGCTAGTTATTGTGATTAAAGACCAGGAAAAAGAGGGTAATGAAATGGTTAGTGAGCAGCTTGCCTTGAGGACCTGTGGACAGAATAATGTTCAAAAGACTCAAAGGCCACTCTAGTTTTATAGAAACCAGTCTCTTTTGTATCATGAACCTAGTCACCTTTACAGTGCTACGTCTTTATTTAGATAATTTTAAGTAATGAGGCCGAGAGAGAAAAGAGTTTTTGATCTGAGGCCAGTGATGACACAGAGTTTGTCCTTGGTGTTAATAACATAGATGACACTTTAGCGAGTTCTGTAACGAAAGAGGTCATGTAGGGATGGCGCCTCAGGAAATACATGATGCCATTCAACACATTTTCTTAATTGCTAAAGGTGAACCTCTTCTTCAAAAGTTGCAGTATGGTCTGCAGAGGTTGACCAACGTTCAGTGCCGATGCAGGAAGTAGTATGCACTTTATGAGAGGGTGTGGACCAAACCCCCAGGAAGAGCACCGGGCTTTGAAGCAAATTTTGCGTAGTGGCCAAAGCGTGGACTTACAACTTCCAGGTCCGTCACGTGATGTCATTGGGCCCAACAAGAATGTCTGTAAATGAAGTAGGGCTGCATAAGTAATTGAATATTAATTGCGATCACGATTTTGGCTTCCCCACAATTAAATGAACATGATCGACTGCGATATTGACGTTTGTAATATGTGCTCCACTCAGAAAACTCTGCTACTGCTCTACTGCTACATAAATCAAGCGCTTCCGAAACTAAGAGCTAGAGATGCATCGTCAATCAGTAGCCAATCTTAGCTGGATGATTTTCAGCAGTCTCATATATCCAATTTTTGCTGGTCACACATGTGCAGCCGGCACAGAGCGGCGGAACACGGAAGATCCTGGTAAATCCATCACTCGGCAGTTGAGCCAATTTGGCATCATATGCCACTTTCATAGGAATGAATGGGGGATGGTGGATGGGTGTGTAGTACATTAAACTTTCACGTGTGGAGAGTTCAATTTCAATCACAGATATGCAATTAATGTTTTACCTTTTATTAATAACCACGATCTTTTGTTAACCATAACGCCAAACCTATCTCCACAACAGACCCAGCTTCATGAGATCTGGGAACACGTCAACATTGATAAAGAGTCAGACGTATCGGTCCCAGAGTTTATCCAGATTATCTAAACCACTTTATTTGGAGGTGAAACCAAAAGTGAGCAGACCCAAAATATTACTCCGTGAACATGATGGAAAATGATCAAAGTTGATGCAGGAAGTATCGGTCAACTCTGAGGGATGTTTACAGTATTGGTATAACATTTACTGTTCACCTTTGTTTTCTCAAAGTTTGGCTAACTTGGCACATCTGACCTTTTAGCTTATGTAGAGCATTCAGAGATCTCAGAAATGAACTTGGTGAGTACAATGTTGTTATTACCGATTGGGAAAGATGCCAACTTAAGTAGTTGAAAGTTGTATGAACTAAGTTGTATGAAATTGGAATTCTTCAAGGGTGACATGGGCAAATAAACTGGGTTATCCTGCCCCTCCTCAGATGACACACAAAGACAGACAAAGATAATGAGTACTAAGCCAAAGAGGAATTTGTCTGCCATTCAAAGAAATTAAGCTTTGGATTTGTCCGCTCAGCCATTACTTCCCAATTTATCTTATTACAAACTAATTACAGCTACAACAGGCACCAAAGCAATAAAAGACTACCCTGATAGTGGGTGTTAATGACAGTGAACGTATAATCTCTGAAGAACCGAGCGTGGTGATGACTGTGTCTCTTTTGTGTTAACACCTGTCAGAAATAGACGTCATGTCTTACTTCCTGCGCCAAAGACAAAAACAAATTATGTAAACCTGTATGTGGATGAGAGGAAGGAGCGCTGGAACTTTTCAGTTTAACCTTTAAAAAAAAGCAATGTTCCATTTACTCCAACCTTGGCGTCCTCCATGAATCATTTGGAATCATTTCGCTGCAGTGTTGTGAGCCAGGGGTCTTGGCATGACATGCAGGCGGTGCTGTAGACGGCACAGTTAACGACACAAAGGTCCTTGGAGCGTTCGTCCTAATGGAGCCCTCACGGAGCACTAAAGGGGATAAAGTGGCCACGCGCACCACTGTGAGCTTTGACGTTCCGCTTTAACCAATGCCACCCACATTGGCTGAGTCAGGCCATCCACTACTGATCGGGGGCCCCTTCTGTCCACTTTACATTTCTTTTTGTTCAGCAAACAATAGTAGAAACAAAGGACGCAATACCGCATGCGGAGACCATAACAACTGAAGTTAAACCTTGCAATGAGTGCTGCAGTAGGCAGTTAAAAAAAAAAAAGAGCTTTTCACAGTCACCCTCAAGTGACCCCCTCCATTATGAGTGAGCTGCAGACCCTGGCCAGGAAAAAAGTGACCGTCCTTCAGATAGTTTTGGTCCATCTAACGCAAAGCTGCCGAGATAGGATCTGGCAGGAGCGCGTACTGCTGCTGGGACTGTAGAAGGCTCCCTGAGATACTCACTCGAGCCAAACTGTAGGTGAGATCAAAATATCTGAAGGTAGATGAAAGGATCAGTCGTGTTATACTGACTCCAATTGCGGTGCAATGTCGCCTTACAAAAGCATTTGGGTGAGTCATGAGACCCGCTGCTCCGAGCTTATGGGCTCTTGTAGGATCGCTGCGATAAAATCTCACTTCAAAGCCTGCATGTACTTGCACACATAGTGCTATATGTTGTGGGTGTAGTTACTAAATGGCAGTTCAGGTCTGAGTAACAGACCGTGTGCGGAGATGTCTTCTGGTCAAGCACCGGGTCGACCGCAACAATAGAAGATGGACTAGTGTGAGCTCTCAAGGCGGAGCTGTGGGATCAGCAAAGTCAGAGATGAGGGAGTAGGAGGCGATGGAGGAGGAACAATAGGACTGAAGGTGACTTACGTCTATGTAGTTGGCATTGACATAATCGGAGCTGGGGTCTGCGAGCAGAGAGTGCAGCTTGACTCGATGGCGATCATCTGAAATGCACAAGAGAGGATTTTGATTTTATTAATTCAAAAGCGAATCTCAGGTCGTCCGTCTCAACAAATTCAAATTAAATGGAGGTTAGGATGTGGAGAGAGAGGGATATGACAAGCAATAAAAGGTCTACGACCGGAACCAGGGACGCTGTGGTTATATAGTATGTGTCTTAACAACTTGGCCATTGGATGCCCCGCTGATAAATCTTTGTCTAATTGTTTCAGTTCTACATTTCTCAGCAACTAAAGGATGATTCTGCTTAATTATAGGGCTCCACGGATAACGATATCGGATATCGGTATGACTCAAATAGCTGGATCGGGTATCGTGACATTGGGGCTGATCTATTCAGTTCAATTCTATGTGTGTATACTAAATATATTACGTACTGGAATGTTTAATTTCTGTGGAAGTTTTGACCAATTTGTTGCTGCGTTAAAAAGGTTTACAATTGAATTGCAATTGCAGTTAATTTTGAAGATTTTTTACCAAGTTGCTGGAGTACAATTTATTATTTTAATGAAATGTAGTACATTTATTTCTAGGCTATGTATTTATTTGTTACATTTTGTTTTACAAACATAGGAAAGCATGAGGCATACAGCTTATTAATTAAACACTGGTATCGGATCGGTACTCGGTATCGGCCAATGCCCAAAGTCCAGGTTTCGCTATTGGGACTGAAAAAGTTGGATCGGTGCATTTCTAGTTGATTAGAATATTTTTGACCATCATTTCTATCAATACAAATTAAAATGTGCTATCTGCGATATCGTTATTGTGAATTCTTTTGGCCATGATAATCGTGTGGTGAAAATCTGATGTTGTGCCTTAGTTTTAATGCAGAGCTTTTGTGCCTCAACGTTCTTTCTCAGGCTTTTCCACAATGACTCTGAAAGAACACGGAAACTACATTAAGCCGTATAAATTCAACAACAACAACAACTCTCTGCGGTCACGTATACTGTGTTTTAATGCAGTCGAATTCACCGTATAGTGTTTTTCATTTACATATTTTTCTATTTCTGTTGTCAGACAATTGAACGTGTATGAAATATACATAAACACCACATGTTACAGTCGTTCCCAAGCTGCTGCACCGCAGTAATCAAAACATTATTATATAATATAGCGATTTGTCAGCAGCTGCTTAGTGTATATATTCAGATTTATTGGCATTTAAAATGAACGATTATAGAAAAGTTAGAGACGATAGAGAAAGTTCTTTTCAACTTTACTGACACACAGTTTTAGTCTGGACGGAGGGATGAAATGGAGGGATGAAATGATGGATTTAGAATTGTAACCGGCTTAATTAAGACGAACTCTCAGGGGCAAATTCACAAAAGGATTGCACGGCTTTTGTGGATGCTAAACCTGCACAAATACGACAAAATAAAAAACCATGTAACACTCAAAGCACCCACAAAAGGTGAAATGCAGCCATAACTGTGCTGCCAAGCAAATAGCATCTCAGTGCTCCTGTGCTATTTGTACATATATAAATGAAGTAATATGCAGACATTTGGCACAAAATTGGTCCCTTTCTATGCAAATGAGTCTCAATGCAAAAACAGTCCAATACACAAAGATCAGCACTAATAGTCACACACCGTTACAGTGAAATTATTAGCGTCTTCAGAGAGTTGGTGGTAACTACATTTATAAGGGGTGTCCGCTCAAACTCATTTATTTTGGGATGCAGTGACAGGATGCAATGGCAGTTGTTTCATGAAAAATAAATGAATATAGCTCCCCTACATGTAGTTTTTGAGAATACATGAGGGAAAAAAACAGGAAAATAATGAATGAAAAATAAGAATATTAGACTTTCTAAACAAATAAACAAATTATTTCTTCCCTCTCCTTCCTTTCCCAAATCCTGGGCTTACATGTTTCCTCTTTCCTCTCTCTTAATTGCCTTCGGAAGGTTTGGATGGAAGTGGCTGTCTGACAAGACCTCAGGCTGACTCTCACCCCTCACAAACGACGCATTGGCCTCAAGCGCATTTATACTTTTGCCACATGGATTATTACAATCAGATGCAAAAAAAGGGCAAATTTCACTCTGCAAAAGCTGCAAAACTTTATGGCTGTGTTTGTGCTGTAATTTTCATTAGCGCGATATCTTTTGTGAATTGGACCTTGAGACGGGGCAGACAGCGGTTGCAAGTGATGTGCAATCATAGACTGTATTTAAGAAGTGTACGCAATCACCGTGACGTTACCCATTGGTTTGTGGACTATGGTTTTTGAAGCCTCGAGTTCGGCATTTTGGCCGTCACCATCCTGTTTTTTATTTTACAACCAGAAGTGACATGAGAGGGGGCGGAGCTAAGTACAACCGGACGCTGAATAAGACATTTTTGGTCACTTGAAAACACACTGAGAAAGGTTTAAGTTAGAGGAAAACACGGACAACCAGAGCGGACAGCGCCGTTGTAGTGACCTGTCAATCACAAGGTAGCCCTGCCTTAAAGCATCCCCTGCTTTATGGTCTATTTGACTCTAAATGGGACCATAATTTACTAAATGAACACCATGCTGTATTGTAGAAGACTTAAAACCAATCCATTCTTTGTGAATTTGCCCCTCAGTCTGCTCTATCCGTAATGAAACCCACCTCGCCTTTTGAAAGCTACTAGAGAACTTTGTATGGCGTCTCATGACTATTAATGTTATTAATTTTCAGGGTATTTCCACAATGACGGTAAAAGAACACTACGCCGTATTGAAGCTGAAGTATTGAGTATACCTGCTATTGTGATTAACATTTCAAAAACACCCACAGTTGAACAATCAACTCTAATTAATAAAACGGTAATTACATTCTAACAAGGGTTGTTTTCTTCTAGAATTATCAACCATTCAACTGGGAGTAAAAATAATTATCGGGTGGCTCGTAAGACACTGTAGTTGTGTCGTTAAAACGGTAATGTACTTTACAGTGGATGTATGAAAAGCTATAAATGTTAATATGTGGTGTAACCTACAGTAAAATTGAAACTGAAACGAAGCCAAGTTACACCAGCGTCAGTGTTTCTTTCTTGTAACCCCCGCAGTACTTACGGCTGAGCAGGCTATCGTGCCGTCCTTTGGTCTTGTCCTTCTTTTTCGTCACGTCCCAGCCATCAAAAAAACTCTGCAAAGTAAAGTTAGAGACCACACGTTAAGTTTGATAAAGAAAAAATAAAGAAAACACATTACAAAAGCAGGGGGCGCCGCGTCTTTGATGCATCTTGAAGCTCACAATAGAAACGACTTTGCTAATGCACTCCAAAGTGTTACCCCTAAGGTTGTCTGAGTAACTTCGCTATTATAGCCATCTTGCCAAGTCATCAACAGACATCTGCCACAACATAGCAGAGGGAGAGAAGGAGGCTGAGAGATGACACGCAGCAACTGAGAGATGGCTGCGGCCTTGAGAAGGAAGGAGGCGGCCCGCTGCAGTCATTCTCATTCTACACACAGTGTGAGGCTCGCTGCTTGAAGACCGAGCCGTTGCTCTGTAATACCTTCGTGTTAAACTGCTAAATGTGTGACAGCTGTTTATGACACACACACGTCTACTAAATCTGCCGGTGCGACGAGATGAGTCATTGAAGCTAAATCAATACTAGCAAGATGATAAAAAAAAAAAAAGGAAATACAAGAGAGAATTGGCCTGGCTTGAGTTGTGTCATATTCTGCTGCATTTTTTAAGTCGCCGCCTGATCTCCCTGCTGCATCGGTAGGCATATCAAGGCTCTCGTACTGAGACACGTCGTCTCTCTCATCTGCAGCCGAGCAACCCACCCCCCGCCCCCCGGGTGATGGAGGACCATATTGGGACCACCTGAGACCCCGGCAGAGACGCACAAAGCAAGCTGATGAGGGGATTGCATCTGTCATTGGATCCTGTACAGGTAATGTCTGATCTAATCCTGCTTAACAAACCTGCCTCTGTCCAGCACGCTGCGTCTTTGGAGACTAAACAACATTCTGCTTCACTTTATTCATTTCTTCTCCATTATCAGTTAAATTCAACATGTTCAACTCTTACATCCTAAACATTTGAATACAAATTCCAAAAGTATTACTCTGTAACATTCATTATTCATGATTATTACACGGCTTTGTTGAATACTCGATTCTGATTGGTCAATTACGTCGTCTGCTATGTATAACAGACCGTTGCTGTGTTATGATGTTGGACTCTGGAGGACCATTTTTGTGTCAAATTAATGATTTCTTAAGTAAGTAGCTGTGTAATGAGCGGGTATATTGTGCCAAATACCCAAGATGTCGACCGACAAAATGCAAGAATCGCCCTGTCAGGGTTTATTTCACGACAAATACCAGCTTGCTGTAAATTATCCCTTACATAAAAAGGTATTAACAATCAAAAGCAAGACCGGTTGGCAACATTAGCAAAAGACATCCCAACCGTCATCTCTTTTTACTGAAATGATGAAATATTGCCAAATCCTTATTGGTGCATGAAAGTCTGCAACATCACCTTTTTCCGAATCAAGCCCCGCCCACTTAAAACCTGTGAGAAAATACAGAAACCTAGAATGGGAAATAACCAAAAACTCTCCCAACTTTGGAAGAAAATTGCATGTTCATGTCGGACCCCATTAGTTATAGTACAAAACTGACTGAGATAACACATATATGATGCGATAAACAGGGGCCTTTTATTTGTTTGTTTACTTGTCCATCATGTTTAAAGGTCCCATTTCAGGCTAATTTTCAGGTTCATACTTGTTTTTTTGGTTTCTACTAGAACATGTTTACCTACTTTAATGTTTAAAAAACCCTTTATTTTTCTCATGCTGTCTGTATGAATATACCTGTATTTACCCTCTGTCTGAAGCGCTCCGTTTTAGTACATTTCAATGGAATTGCAACAGAATTGCATTACTAGGCAACAGCTTGGGTCCATGTTTACTTCCTGTCAGCTGATGTCATTCACATACACTGCAACAGGAAATAAACTGGGACACATTTAGAATGTTTACATTTAAAACTTTGAAATGGTCTAAATATTGTATATTTGTGACATCACAAATGGACAGAAATCCTGACGGCTTGTTTCAAAACCTCAGTTTCTGAATACGGGCTGTGTGTATTTCTCTGTGGATTAAGCGTTTCAATACTTTCACAGTATTTTTGTAGGACTTAAACCTGCTTTATAATATAAAAGCCATGAAAATGTCACTTTTTTACGATATGGGACCTTTAAATTCTCACATATGACCACTGATCTGCTTTTGACCACAGACTGTAGTGGATGTTATTGTATGTTATGTCACGTGACACTATGCCACCGACGTCACAACGTTACATCCGTAGCTTACGTTACGTTACAAGCGTACTTATTTTAAGCCAAACCGTATTGTTTTTCCTAACCCTAACCAAGTAGATTTGTAACTCAACCACCACCGTTTCACACATGTTACAATGTTAACTGCTACTGCTTCACAAAATCAACCACGCGCCAACCTTCTGCGTCAAGATACTACGCAAAAACGCCGGGGGGCTTCTGCCTAAGTGGCAAAATACGACGAGTAGAGATGAGATCATTTTGCTTTAAAGCTGCATTCATCTTATTTGCACTTTTTAGCTACTTGGGGGCAGCAGGACAAGCTAAAAACATACAAATTAAGTTGTTATGGCTAATAAGTTAGAAAAAATATGAATTAATACAGCTTTAATGACCAAAGGGTTCCTTAATAAAATGTTGAAAAACAAATGTTAAATCGATATTGTTCCTGGGCTCTACATCATATCAGTGTGTTGCAGTGTTGAGGGGGAGCTACAGTTCCAGGTGAAAACAAAATGACACTTTCACCCAGAGGAGGGCTGCAATCGGTCATGGAGGGTGAGATGCTTTCTGTCAATGTGTTTATTCACTGGCTCTGGTTCCAGATGTTGGCTTCCAAGCACAACACACACAGACCCCTTAACAACACCGAGGACCTGACTCATTCACAACCCACCCACAATGCCTTGCAACGTGTCTGATCAATGGCAGCAGCACGACCCTGTGGGAAATAAGGGTTATGAAGTCTGACAGCAGTGTGCACGCTGATCCCCTTCATCTCCTTTATTTCTCCAGGCGATGGGGAGCCAGACTGAGGAGTGAAAAAGCGACCCATATATTGATTTTGGTGGGGGGGGGGGGGAATTTGTTGTCCCCTCAGGGATCTTAATGAATCGAAAAAGTGCATCTGGCTTCCTCCAGGCAGATGTGCAAAAAAAAAACTACTCATCACCACGGGTTGATGTGGAGGACATCATATTAAAGTAAAAAGAAAAGCTGAAAGGAGAACTTAGAAAAGCATAATTAGCCCACGCAGCAACAGGAAGCTCAGTATATCTGCATTCTTTCTGTTATGCAGATGAAGTGAAACAGCATTTTACTGTTTGCTCATGAATATTAAACGCTCCATTTAAGCCTGTTTTAAAGTAGACAGTATTTGTTTGCAGTAACACAGAGATAGGCTCTCCACACTAACGGCAAGGAAAACAATAGCAGGAATTTTTAAACTATGTTGTATTCACTCCTTTTTGTGTCTGAGCTGGACTAAAGGTGGTCTAGGTGTTAAAGAAATTAAAAATCTCACAGGTTTGAAACCCTTATAGCTGGTTCACACTACACGACTTCAGCCCGGATTTTCCGCTCCCCGACTGTTGTTGGTGCTTCCAGACAAAAACCACAGATCAGAAGAAAGTCGCTTGCACATCGGTGTTCGATCGTCATGTGTGAACTGCTCAAAGATGCAAGCTGAGAGGTTTGCCAACGCTGATGCCTAGAGACACAGTCCAGATATCTAGCGTGCTAAACATCTGGACCTGTCAGGGACTCCGGTCACGAGCTCCAGCCAATGAGAGCGCAAGGTTGTGGGTAAGGATGCACCGATACCGATACCAGTATCAGGTCCGATACTGTGCTCATGTACTCGTACTCGCAAAACGGCTCCGATACAACGGCACCGATACCACTTTACAGCAGCGTGACGTTAACCTCTCATCAGCATCTTTCGGGTCCTATCGCACGCGCTCACACTCCACCTCCCCGACGGTGCGGGCGAGACGGGCCGGTGGTGCGCTGGCCCTCACTTTCATTGTGCCACAGACTTTTGCTAGCACCCTCTGACTCACACGTGCGTTAGACTCCTTGGTTGCAGACATCGAGGACAGTCCGCCCGGGTGACACTTTGGCCACGGCCCCGGGAAGTACCTTCGCCCCGAGCTTTTCACAGTCCTGAGTGTGCATGTCAGCATCAACTTTGCTTTATGCTATTTGTCTAAAATAATGTCTGTCCAGGAAAAGTGTGTCCCAGTGGAAATATAAAAAAAAACAACATTTTTCTCTGCTTCTTCCATCATTAGTCTCTCCAACTTTCTAACTGTCCCACCACATCAACAGATAATAAGGACTTTACATGTTGCCTCTGCTCAAGGAAGGTGTTGCATTTTAAGTTATGTCTTAACTCTATGTTGTAATTGTAACAAGGCATTGTCACGTTGAAACAAGAAAAGGGCCTTCCACAAACTGTTGCCAAGAAGTTGGAAGCATTAAACACAGGGGGCAGACTGTAAGTGAAATTCAGCCCTGGACTTTGCGATGTAGAGGTCTTTTAATGTGAGTACCCAAAGGGTGCACATTTTTTGGCAGTAATTTTAACACTAATACAATTTTTTCCAAGGTCGTAGATTTGCATATTTTGGGAGGAAAGAATTGTTGTGGATGGTCGGGAAACTATTTACAAGAGGGAAACTCTGCGAGTGCGAGTGAATGACGCTCCCAGCTGTTGCTCCGTTGGTTTTATCCAGACTGCTGATCGTTCTCTTTAAACATCCATGCTGCTGATGACTTCATTTTCCTGTTAAATGTCTGTGTAGGGTTTGACAACTTCCACTAGTAAAAAATGCAGAACGGCTGCAGATGGATAGTGGCGGGTTGTTTTGTTTAGTAATAGTGACTTGTGTTTGATTGTGTCAGGGACGGATTAACCCTGAATAAACTCAAATATTTAACCAGTGCTGAGCCAATCAGATTTCAACAAAAAATGAGGATCAGTCCAAATTGAGAGGGGTCGCTCGTATTCCCCAAAAATACTGGTTCAGTCTGACAGGCAGCGTTCAGCTCTGTGCTGTCTGCGGGGTTGTACATTTATACGTGTTAAAACTCGATAAAGGTCTTTATAAAAATGTTTTTTTAAAAGACAGACCGGCCCACCGGGAAAATTCCTGAGCTTCCCGATGGCCAGTCTTCCCCTGATTATACATTGTAGCACAATTTCCCTTAATTCGAACTACAGGACGTACAGCCCAAACCATGAAAAACAGACCCAAAGTGCTACTAAAGTGTGTCTTTCTCTCTTTTTCTTACCTCATATTCTTGTTTGAAGCCGTATCCCTCAGCTGTCTTCATCTGGTTGATGTGCTGGAGGAGATCAGCCACCCTCACAGCCGGGTGGAGCTGACCTGTGTGATACGGCGAGCTCTTCCTCCGACAGTGGCGGTGCGGCGAGCCTCCCAGTAAGCTGCTGGACTCGTTGACGGAGCTACGCTGCTCATCTGGGAACATGAACACACACGCACAGTTCAAGGTATACCGCCTGACATTATGCACTCCACGACACACACTCTGTTCCTTTTTTATTAATGTAAACTCGGCTGAAAAGTCTAGGGGGCAGCTCAAGGAAAAAAAAAAAAGTCAGCGTTTCTCTGCAGAGACTGTGAGGGGCTGACTGGCACCGCAGAATATTCAAACAGACGAGAGACTTGCAGGAGATTTCTCTGTCGAGAGCACCTTATGGTCTGGCAGAACAGATTGGATACATGCTTGGAAGTAAACATGGCTGAAGGTCAGGAAAGGAGGGAGCTTCATCTCTCTAGACACTTTCTCAAGAGTACCCATATGTTCCTAGCTGTCTTACTTCGAGCGTTGCAGCCGTGGGCATCCATGAAGGAGTGGGCCATCCTCTCATCCTGCTGGAGAGTGCTCTGCTCGGTCATGCTGCAGTCTAAAGAGCTCAGCTTCCGACTCTTCTCCTGCCTGTAGGACATGGCCGCCTTGTTTATGGCCACCTTCTTCCTACTGTAGAGATGCAGAGAGAGGAGAGAGGAAAGAGAGAGAGAGGGGAAAGGGAGTAATAACAGACAGAGAAAGGGGCAGATTGAGAGAAAGACAGGCAAAGAGATAAGGAAGAAAGGAAAGGAGGGTGGGTGAGGAGATGAGAAATTGGACTGGGGGGAAAATATAAGGGCTACGAGATTGAAACTGGACGAGGGGGAAAGTGCGATTTGGTGATAGCAAAAGAGTGTCCGGGGGAAGCGGTGGTGTGGTGGGGCGAAAGGAGGAGGAGGAGGTGGAGGAGGTGGAGGAGGAGGAAGGAAGGAAGGAGGGGTCTATACTGGAGGATGGGGTGGAGATAGCGATGCTCATTTCCACTCTAGTAATCCTGGG
The DNA here is from genome assembly GCA_916701655.1 of Sebastiscus albofasciatus. Classification (NCBI taxonomy): domain Eukaryota; kingdom Metazoa; phylum Chordata; class Actinopteri; order Perciformes; family Sebastidae; genus Sebastiscus; species Sebastiscus albofasciatus. The sequence goes on along the minus strand of CAKAOI010052289.1, from coordinate 90,083 downwards.
GCTACGAAGGGCAAGCAAGGGGAGGATGGCGTCAGGGTGTCAGGGTGGGGGATGGAGAAAGGAGTCACTTACGGGTAGTAAGGGTAAGAATAGAAGTCCCTTCTGATTAGCATGAAGGAGGAGGAAAGGAGAGAGACAGAGAGCGAGGAGAAAAAAAAGAGAGGTGACTATGGTTTATCAAGATGGGCATCAGAAAGATAAATGAAGATGCTCAGTGCGTTGGGATGTTCCTAGCCAAGCAATCATGAAGCAGGATCGAAGCCTAAAGAGTGAATGAACGGAGGGGCCCGCTGCGCACCGAGACTCAGCTCTGCACCGATGACAACTTGTTCTGAGGTTTATATCTGTGTTTATGTTGCTGTATTCAGGAGGCTGTTGTCATTTATTAACTTTTTTTCCTGCAGTAACAGTTTTTTAAGGCCTAATAATGTCTCATGTAGGGATGCACCGATACCCGATACCAGTATCGGGTCCGATACTGTACTCATGTACTCGTACTCGCAAAACGGCTCAGATACAATGGCACTGATACCACTTTACTTTCATTCCACATCCCCGATGGTGCAGGCGCACCGCCTCGAAAGTGGGACTCCCCAGCCTGCCGTGTGTCGCTCACACCCTCCAGCTGGTTGTTAACGAGGGTCTTTTGGTACAGAGAAGTACTCGTATTGGTACTCGGTATCGGCGAGTACCCCAATGTAAGTACTTGTACTCGGTCTGAAAGAAAGTGGTATCGGTGCATCCCTAGTCTCATGCAAACATCACAGAACCATGGTCATTGGTTTGAATTGAAGAAAACAATTGTGATGTGCCATCAAATGAACAAACATAGATCATTTATATTAGTAATGAATGAAAACATCGACCAGACCGTCATCGCCAAAGGCTGCTCCCCCTTCTGGAGGAAAGAAAGGCGCTGTCACATACGGAGAGAAACTGGAAAATGACGTAAAGCTGTTGTGTAGCGGGTTAACCGAGGATTTCACACTGACATTTGAGACAACAGCATATGTAAATATATTGACTGTCAGTGTGTTAAATCACTAAATGATGTTGCTGCTGCAGTAATACAGTCATACATTAACGTTATAGCAGCATCAGACTGTCGTCTCCAACCGAATCTCAGCCTATAGATCAAACAGTTGGCTATAACACGTTGGGTTATTTACACTAAGCCTAAGAATACCTGGCAATTCAATCAAATATGTAGTGTTATAGATGTCTGGATAAGCAATATGCGGCGACTGTGTTGGACAGGGGTAGACTGAAGGGGCATGGCGGTGATCAACTTTGATATATTAAGGTATCACGAACGCTCAGGATCAGACAAGATCGCAAAGTAGTGATTAGACCTGTCTATAAATAAGAAATAAATGCATAGAAACTTGTCAAAATTATAATCCAAACATGTCAAATTGCATTAACATCTACAGGATCTTCTGTTTTCTATCCCCCAAAAGGGGGAGAGGCCTTGGCGATGACTGTCTATAGAACAGTGAATATACATTAGGGCTGTCAATCGTTTAAAATATTCAATTGCGATTAATCGCATGATGTCCATAGTTAATCGCGTCAGTGTGCTGACTTGACTATGACTTGCCCCAAACTGCATGTGATTATCATAAAGTGGGCATGTCTGTAAAGGGGAGACTCGTGGGTACCCAGAGAACCCATTTACATTCACATATCTGGAGGTGAGAGCGTGTTTATTTAGCCTCTTTCACGACAAGCTGGTATGACATGGTGGTACCAATGGATTCCTTCGGTTTTCTAGTTTCATACAGTATGATACCAGTATCATCTCTAGCTTTAAAAACCGCCACAACCTAAAAATCGCAAGTTAACTTTAATGTGTTAAAGAAGTTAGTGGCGTTAAAATAACTTTGCAATAACGTGTTATTATCACGTTAACTTTGACAGCCCTTAAAGAAAATAAAAAACTTGCATTTTTTTCAACAGTGTAAAATCTGAATTAGAAAAAAGTCTTACAATTTGACATCTTCTGGTTTCCACACTGTTAAAAAAGCACTACGGGATTACAAGGCAATCAGTAAGCAGTGTACCTAGGCACCATTGTGTGTACTAAACCTATTCAAAACCTCTCCAAAAAGATGAGAGAATCTCTATTTGGAATAGAAAATGGAGGGGTGGATATTTATGTGCCTAAAATGTCTGACCTTGCGAGAGCCTGATGAAGCATTGAAGCACTACAAAGTTGCTGGTCCAGAGTTGAGTGTCGATGTGCAGCACGCCCTTTTTTTATTTTCCATTTCCTGCATTTGACCAGAACCCGACTAAATAAATATGTTGCAGGTGGATCTCTAATTTGACTATTAATTACAGAACCAAAACATATTTTACATATACAGTCTAACTGCATACGAGTGAGAATGTCTGGCGGCTCAATATAAACATGTCTGCTCCTGTTTTCCCCCCATGTGGCTGTCTAGTTCCTATTGTGGCTGCGAGATAGACCCGCTGAATCTTATCAGTCACTGCCTTCTTCCAGACATCCCATTCAATCTCCCTCTATTCTCTGTGAGATAATTCCTCAGGGTGGAGAAGTTCCTCTTTCCAAAATAAAAAAAAAAAACTGAAGCAAAAACAACCTTCCTAACCAATTACTAGCCCATCCACTGGCACCTCACAGCTGCTCGCCTCATGTAATTGAGTGGGCAATGGAATAACATGCCCCTTGATGAAATATTTCACACTCAGATGAGTGTTCCACCATCGCCCGACGAGCGAAGGAAGAATACACTGCAGGTGCGATAGACGACAGAGGTAATTTGCAGGTGGAAAGCAGCCAGCGATTTTCAGTGCGAGCAGGCTGCATTTGAATGTGCTCAGCCAACACGCAGACCTTGAAATTAAAAGATGAGATGAAACAAAAAAAAAGCTTGGCTGAGGCAGCGGTGGGAGAGTTTAGGATTAATGCTCTACCATTCCACTAACTCTGGTTGTAATTCACTCTCATTGCCAAATGCTTTCTTCAATAGACCCTAGCTGCCAAGTGGGATAGAGATAAATTTACTCCTCTGGATCGGCTACACATGAACAATAAGACTGAGAATGTTTGACTCTGAAAAAAGGTCGAAACCCCGTCTCACATCAACCGGCCGTACGCTTTTCACAGCCACTCACCCCTTCTTCACGATGATGACGATGGCCCCGAGAAGCAGGATGAGGACCACCAGACCGCCGGCGCAGGCCCCGAGGATCAGACCCATGTCTTCGGCGTGCTGGGATACCTCCAGAGCTCGCTTAGAGTCCTTACAGGCAGCTGCACGGTGTGACAAGAGAGGTGAGGAAGAGGAAGCTAAATCTGTGTATGGTTATTCAGGTCTAATTGCAAAATCAAGATGCTACATGTTGTGGTTTGATGTCAATAAATCATTGTTACATTCATATTAGCATAACGAAACAGACAAAACTGTTGCAAAAGAAGGTTAGCAGCCTCTCGATACTGGAGGACTGCTTTGGTGGGAAATCGCTGGATTTCTTCACTGATTTCTGGCACAAAACAAGAAAAAGTGTGATGTTCTTTTACCATATACAGAGCCTCAATGGCCTCATTTACCCATAGTGGAGGTTTCTATCTAGCTACGGATATTGTTTTGGTTTTATTTGCCAAGATTTTGGGATATCTGTTAATGGGATTTCACAGCTACATGGAGGTGAATGCATGGTGGTGTTAACAGCTTTGACACGACGATGATGATTTAAAAAACATTCACACTGTCGAGTGTCTTTCCAATAACAGTGTTCTGTTTAACCTGGATCATTTACAAACCTCACTGAGAAGAGCTTTCATTTGAACTACTTTCCATTGTACTGGGATGGAGAGCCAGATATCTCAAAGCCTGGGCATGCTGTACTAAACTAAAAACTATAGAAATAAAACGGGTGGAATGGACCTTGAACTGTTTTCCATGGTCATTTGACTAGCGCAAAAGAAAATGCAGATTGTTGTTAGTGGTTATGGTGACAACACGTTAGCAAAGTGTGGTTGCAGCTCGCTGGTAGCTTGTCCTTCTTCGGAGCGGTGAGGAGTGGGGCGGAGGAACGGTTAGTGCTGCCGCTGGCCACCAGACCGCTGTTCGGCTCATTTTCTGTAACCAGTGTAGCATTAAAGCATGGTGGAGTTAGCAACTAGCCAACTAGCCAGCTGTCCACTAGCTTGCTAATTACCTCCGCCAAAGCTGAAGGCCTAGGGAGGAGGTTATGTTTTCACCGGCGTTGGTTTGTTGGTTTGTTTGTTGGTTTGTCCGTTTGTAGGATTACTCCAAAAGTCCATGATGGATTTGAATGAATTTTTTTGGAGGGGTGGGGTGTAGCACTACCAACAATCCATTAGCTTTTGGTGGCGATCCGGCAACGTACATGGAACCTGCCTTGGCGGAGGCCTGTGCCCTCCGAGTGCACTTCTAGTTCCACCATGCATTAATGCCACACTAGTTACAGAAAATGAGCCAAACAAAGTTGTCACTCATCTGGCGATAGTAATGTGCTTCCCTCCACTGTGACAAGAGTGTGGATGAAGCATTAAGTTGTTAAATTTGACTTCTTTAACATTACTCTGACTCCCTTTACTTCTTAACGTTACCAAAGTTCTTCAACGTTACTACTTCTACCACTGCTTGTCTTAGTCGTCACTACAAAACCTCACCTCGGGGGCTGTGGTGACTAGGGGGTCAGGCCCTTTAAGCTAGACCGTTTGCCTTCCTCCACAGATTGTACAAAACATATATATGGTGTAGCCTTGAATGACCATTCTCAACTCAACATCTCATCTATACACTGCTATGCATTGCATTGTGGGATTGTTAGCACATAGTAGTGTACATGCCATGGACATTTATATTGTTCCATTGTGGGAATATTTGAGGGCACTATAGAGGGCATATATTCACATATTCTGGACACAACCTACATGTTGGGTCTTTGACCTGATGGGAGTCTCCTACAGTAATCCGGGTCTGGTTATTATGGTTCGCTGACAGGATAAGGATCCTCTCTCTGTGGTGGTAAATCCACCAGGCGGATTCAAAACAAGCCGGGGAGGGACTGAGCTGTGTTAGAGGTCACCACAGATCCAGTAGGAGCTTTCACAGGGGAGACAATAGTCAGCAAGCTGGTGTATTACTTATTTCAAGACAGTATCAGAGAGGGTAAGAACACTATTTCAGTGCACTGATATCAGCAACCGTCCACAAAAGGGGGAGCTAAACATTATTTGGCTCGGGTGAGACGACGCTCTGTTGGTTATCTTACCGAATTGATGCATGCTCCCATTCAGGCAGCTATTTTCCCTCCTACCCATATGTCACAGTCTCAGTGCATTTCTGTCTGCGTTCCCATCTGAGCTCGCCAAGAGCATGAAATCTCCCTCACTATGAATCATCTGGGCTCCCCGTTGTGTTGTATCCAAAGGTGAAAAAATGGCTATTAAGTATGAATGAAATGAAGGAGTATTATTAAACTTCTGGCAGCGTGCTCTTCATTAACGAGCCACCTCGCTAATGAGAAAACAAATAAGGTGGTGGGGGGATAAAACAAAACACAGAGAGATGGAATCGTGTTAGGGGTCTCGGGCATGTCTTGGCGAGTTTGGCAGCACAATTGAATTGGACGACATCTCTGTGTTTTAACAAAGCAATGATGCTTCACGGGGGAGGTTTTTCTGTGTCTGTCTGTGGCAGAAAAGAGGGAAGAAAGCTTTTACAGTGAGGCAGAATGCTGAGTTTGTCTTGATAAGCTGTGGATTGGTGGTGACTATAGCTCCTGGCAGACAATGCAGACTGACAGACTTGCCATAATCACACAAATCATGCTGGGTGAGTCACTCTGCTTTTAGAGACATTTTTAGAAATTGGCTATCGCGATAAATTTTATTGCAACCCAAAAAATCCAGCCGTTGTCCTGCAAGGAAATCCACATGGATGACATTACACAGCACATTACAAAGGAATGTGCTGCGTAATGTGTTTTATATTGACCCTGATGGAGGCCATAAGACGAAATGCGCTGGTATATGACAATAAAGTTGTTCTTACGCTGCAAGTGTTTGCAGGAGTTTTGACCTCTTCAGGAAATAACAAAGCAGCCAGGATTTATCTTTAACAGGATCTGTGCAGGAAGTATCAAGTTTCATCGACAGGAGCTCAACTACAGTTGCAACGATTAATCATAATCGATTAGTTAATTACCAACTATTTTGATAATCGATTAATCAGTTTGACTTAACATTAAAGAAAAAAAGTCTCTGATTCCAGCTTCTTAAATGTGAATATTTTCTGTTTTTTTACTCCTCTATGACAGTAAACTGATGATCTTTGAGTTGCGGACAAAACAAGACATTTGAGGACGTCCTCTTGGGGTTTGGGAAACACTGATTTTCGCCATTTTCTGACATTTTATAGAAAACAACTAATCAATTAATCAAGGAAATAAGCAACAGATGAATCGACAATCAAAATAATTGTTAGTTGCAGCCCTAAGCTGAGCACAGATAAAAAAAGTAGTGAATAAAGTTTGTATTTCTGTTAAAGCTGAAGTAGGCGAGATTGGAGCAAATATGATTAAAAAACGTTGTTTTTATAAAACTGTCTCTATATCGTGACAGTAGTGCATGAAACAGGTAACCTGAAAAAAATCATGTGCCTCTGTGTCCTACGGTGCTCCTAATGGCATCTGCAAGATTTCACAGACCGGAGGAGAACAAGCAGTAAGAGCTGATCTGTCTGTGAGAGCCAGCTGTCAATCACTCGCGAACTCCGCCCAAACGGTCAAACAATGCAGCGCTGATCAAATATGAATCAATATTATGTTACGTTAATGCCTATTTCTCTCCTCAAATGTTTTCAGAATCATCTTGTAGTGCACGGTTTAGCTGTAAAATGAGAACGTTTGTGACTGTAGAAATGTACATCATGCTAAATTCTAGGAATGTACAGAATAGTTTGAAGCTACATTCATAATGGTGACATTTGAATTTTAAATCAACATTTTTTAAATTGATTTTTGTATTCATTCTGTTTAACCCCAATATTTGTGCACAGTTGCAGATAGAGATTAGGTTACACTAATCAGTGTTTTCCCTATATTCCACTTAATTGTGAACCAGGAAGTATAAATAACAACAAACGCCGTGTAGGGAGGAGGTGGAGGTGAATGGGTGGGTCAAAAAACATCGGCCAATCGCCCAGGAGACCGCTGTACATGTCCCGTGTGAAACCAGAAGTCAACAATTTACTTGTCACGTAACGTCCGTACTTAAGTAACGCCACTTCCGAGTTATTTTAACCTAAATCACCATCTTTTCTGAATCCTAACCAAGTAGTTTTGTTGCCTAAATCTAACCAAGTTGTTTCCTGTGAAGATGGAAGTTTATTTTGAAAAGACTGTATGCATGTAACTAGTGGAAAATGACACGTGTTGCCGGACATTTGTAGGAAAACACAAAAAAAATGAGGAATAACTTTTTGTAATATATCATATGAATAGTTATATTATGTATGTATGCAATCATTAATATCCTCAGCTCTCGCTTAGCCTCTCCACACACACAGAGCGGAGCAGAGGAGAGACAGGTGAAGTGAAGGTAATAGATATTTCAGTACTGGTTACAAACTGGCTGGATAGTGATTAGTATTATACGGTTAGTAGAATTAGATCCCAGTGGTGGCTACGTAGGATTGTTTCCAGCTTGTGTGATCCAAACATTTCCAATAACTCCAGAATGTTGTGAAGTCCAAAAGTCAATAATTTATTGAAAAAAAGATAGATGTAATAATTTCCATAATTCACAACATGTTTTAATCGAACTAAATATTCTGCTTCTATCAACACTTGTTGGTGTTTAGCCTTTCAAAAACAACATTTCCACTGGGGTCAAAAAACTGTTTTCTCTCCTGCTCGCTGCACACAAAGAGAGGAATGCACTGATGAGTCACGTTCATTAAATTCATTTTGGTGTTTGATTTTGTTTCGAGGATTGTTTGTTTTTCAGGGTGATGACGTTATAAAATATGACAGTTATCTGAAGCTAAACCTCAAAGGAAGCTTTGAATGTAAAAAAAAAAAAAAAAAGACATCTGGTACAGTCCGACTAAATCCGTCAAGACGACAGGTAAAAATGGAGGATGTGTTGACTTTGAATTAACAACAAACGGCATCGACAAAAAATTAAAATGTGGGCGGATCAGAAAACAATTTACCAAAATGTGAGTCACATTTTTCTATTTGAAACCCACTCATCTAATATAAGCCCGTTTCAAATAAAGGTCTGGGCCACTTCATTCAACTGTCACACCGATTTTAAGCAACATTTTCAAATGCTGCAAAAGGCTAAATGTGAATTTGATGCCTTTCTGCCGGCTGAGCTGACATGAATAAAAGCCTCCTCTTGTGGCGAATCATTCAAGACGATTTGATTTGTAATGCACATGTTCTCACTGTTTTTTTAGTGTCAAGCTAATGTTGGCTATATTTCATCTGAGAACAGAAACACAAAGAAAAGTGCCCGGGTGGCGTGGAGAGAAAAAAAAAAACGCACTCGCCCACCACTGCGGTGGATTGGGCCAGGTGCTCCCGGTGAACACAGCTGGCAGCATCTGTGTGTGGGAAGCTGGTGAGAGGAAATGAAAAGCAGCCAGGAATGGTCTTAACGGGACTTCTGTGGCACCTCTGGAGTAACATCAGCATGTCCTCTGGGCCTGCTTTGCCACAGCCGTATATGCACAACTACAGCAAAAAAAAAAATGGCTCCTATAAATACACCTGCAACCCATCTCCTCCACTTAGGTGACACGCCGGCAGACAATAGTACAGGATTCTTTGATGTCATCGCACTTCAGATAAGAAAGAGTTCAGGGAGAGGAATCCAATTTAACTGCCACCTTTCTCAAGAGCACTACAAACTTCAGACGTAATTCAGCAGGGAGGAAGGAGGGGAACAACTTCATTTCACCCTCTGTCTCTCTCCCTCTCCCCTATTGTTTGAACTGAGAGCCTTCTATCTGTGTCTGTCTCTCAAGCAAACACTCCTGGTCGCTTCCTCTCTCAGGGAGAAAAAAAAAGGAGAAGAAAAAGGATACATTGCTGCATTCTGGATTTCAAAGCCATTCGAGCCCAAGAGGGGTTTGCCAAAATGTCAGTGTCAGTGATTCAAGAGGAACAGAGAGGGAACACGGATGCATGTTTGCTTTCACCTTTTCCTCCTGAGTCTCTGGTGAGGGGAGATTGGCACTGGGGCTTCCTCCCCGCAGCACCCAGAACAACACTAAGTCCGTCTCAAATCCCCTAAGCAGCAGCCTGAGCCAGGATAACTGTCGAAGACTCTGACATGCACCCTGTACCACGTAGTAGAAACCACTGGAACCGCAGAAAGATCCTACAGTGGTTATGATCACCTAGAGCAGTGGTACTTGTATCTAAGAAAAGCTGAGCATCCCCGACGTCAACAAAAAAAAAAACAATTACAAATCCTCCAACAAAATCTTCAATCTGATTAAAGTGATTCAGTAATTTAAATTAGTAGGGCTGTCAGAGTTAACGTGATAACGAGTCAGCGCAAATTAGTTTTAACACCACTAATTTCTTTAACGCATTAACCCATCTTGCAATTTCTATAACCATGTTACACTAGCTTGTTGAGAAGGTGGTTAAATAACGCTGCAAAGTTATGCTATATTTTGGTGAGGAAACACTGGCATGGCCATTTTCAAAGGGGTCCCTTGACCTCTGACCTCCAGATATGTGAATGTAAATGGGTTCTGTGGGTACCCACGAGTCTCCCCTTTACAGACATGCCCACTTTATGATAATCACATGCAGTTTGGGGCAAGTCATAGTCAAGTCAGCACACTGACACACTGACAGCTGTTGTTGCCTGTTGGGCTGCAGTTTGCCATGTTTTGATTTGAGCATATTTTTTTATGCCAAATGCAGTACCTGTGAGGGTTTCTGGACAATATTTGTAATTTTTTTGTGTTGTTAATTGGTTTCTAGTAATAAATATACAAATATACTTTTGCATAAAGCAGCATATTTGCCCACTCCCATATTGATAAGAGCATTAAATACTTGACAAATCTCCCTTTAAGGGACATTTTGAACAGATAAAAAATGTGTGATTCATTTGCGATTAATCGTGATTAAATATTTTAATCAATTGACAGACCTATAAATTATTTAGTCTTTTTTTATTAAATCAACTTTATTTAAGAAATGGAACTTGTCAGTTTCGTCAACATAAATAAAGTGCTGACGTCTTGATGGATTCGCCAAGCGAATGTAGATGCATAATATGATCCTTTTTTGTAACGACTATAATAGTGTTACAGTCGAAATAGATTTTTTGTTGTTGTGGTTCAATAAATGTATTTATGGTGTCGTTAATTGCTGCTAGACTGGCTTCCCTTTGTGTGCATCAAGAGAGCAAATGGAGAGCAAGTAGGTTTTTGACCGCAGTGAATATGTTGTGTTTGAAAGGCTAAACGCCAACAAATATGGATTGAAGCAGAATATTTTGTTAGATTTTGCTACAAAATTGCAAAAAATAGATATTTTGAAATTGTTTTATTTACAGACTTTTGTATAAATTAGCCAACACAACCTCACAACAGAATCAAGCAGCAAATCCTGGTGCACCCCCTGTGATCTTTGGCACAACCACTGATCTAGAGAACCACAAATGCTCATATTCAACATTACGTTATCCAGGAAAAGACAATCTGTGTCCTCTATCTCACCCCAGTACAACGGTAGCATTTTTCAGAATACAGCTTAATATAACCTGCTTCTTATTTTCAAACCCTCGTTAACAATAGATAATGACACATTTTCTTCAGCAGCTTAATTGCTGAGACATGGGGATACGACACTGCAAGACACCGTTTAACAAAAGGAGTCCATGGGGCAACCACATGAGCAGACAGACGTTAAACAAGTCCCCAATATAACCTCATTATTTTATTATCATCATTATGATCCATTATGATCATCCAATCCATGTCACTGCAAATACAGCAGGATACCAGAAAGCAACCACAAAGCAGCTCTGCGAGATATACGACAAAGCTTACAATTACAACTGAGTTAAGATGATAAGTGTTACGTTCAAATTCATTTTCACCTCAGAGTAAGTGGTTCTGATAAAAGGCTTCAACCAGGGGCTTGTTAAAAACCTGTCTGACTGCTAATGTATTTGCCCAAGGACCACAGTTGTAAAGCTGTCATTAAGAAGCCAGCGATCCCATATTTCAAAAACGAAGCTGATGAGTGAAATATTAATATTTATCAACCTTTAAAGTTGGTGGGCTTTAATATGGACGACACATTTCTGCTCATTACTAGGGCTGCAACTGACAAGTTGACTAGTTTTTCGATTAATCGATTAGTTGTTTGGTCTATAAAATGTCAGAAAATGGTGAGAAGCATCGACCAGTGTTTCCAAAAGCCCAAGATGACGTCCTCAGATGTCTTGTTTTGTCCACAACTCAAAGATCATCAGTTTACTGTCATAGAGGAGTACAGAAACCCAAATATATTCACATTTAAGAAGCTGAAATCAGAGAATTTAGACTTTAATTCTCTCAAAAAAATCACTCAAACCGATCAATCGACTATCGTGTATGGTAAATGGTAAATTGACTTGCATTTACTTAGCGCCTTTCTAGTCTTCCAACCACTGAAAGCGCTTTACACTACATGTCTACATGCTAAATACTCATTCACAAATCGATGGCTCAGCCTTCGTGAGCAAATTAAGGATCAAATATCTTGCTCTTCGACATGTGGAATCGCCGATCGTTGTCACCTCTACTTGTTTCGTGCATACAGTCTTTTCAAAATCTGTCCTCACAGGAAACAACTTACTTAGGTTTAGGAAAAGATCAAGATTTGGGTTAAAGTAACTAGGGAAGTGGCGTTTCTTAAGTACGGAAGTTGTGTGACACCACACAAGTTCTGGTTTCACACGAGACACGAACGTTTCCTGGGCGAAAGTCTGGCATTTTTTACCCACCCATCCAACCCGACCTCCTCCCTACGTGGCATTTGTCACTCTTTATACTTCCTGGTTCACAATTACGTGGATTACAACCCAACAGATTTCGTAGGTTATATACAAATTATAGCGCATTACTTTCCGTAGGTATAGCTAGGGACGGTGTATGAGAACAGCCTGTTGTATTACACCTCCAGTATGTGAATGAATTGTTAACAATAAATCATGCACGGAAAAGGAAAGCAAGAATGATATATACATAATAGTACCAGAAACCTCCGGGCTAGCTCGCCACTGTTCCACTAGCTTCTGTAACTCAGTGCAACTTCTCATTCATCATTTCTTTCATTGGTGTGTATATATATATATATATATATATATATATATATATATATATATATATAAA